>VXAK01013561.1:151443-176623 GCA_013399435.1 Arenaria interpres
TTTTCAGAGGAAAAAAACTACCTAATCCTAGGACTGTGAAGGAAGTACTGAGAAAGACTACCTACTACTGAATATTTACGTCTGCAGTTTCACCTTCACAGTATTGCTTTTAGTTATAAAGTAGCAGTGCCACTCCTTAAAAAATAAACCACCCATTCTAAAATACGTCCACCTTTATTGTCTACACTGCTTCAAGAAGCATCTGCTTTGCTGTGGTGTCAATGAAGATAAATCATTAATTTAAATATTCAACCCTTGAACTGTAAGCTTATGTTTCTTATAGCCTCAGAATGTATTTCTCCAACCTAAAGCTTTGTTTTCAGAAAATGTAAGCAACCTCTCCTAGCAAATTCAGAACTGGCACATTGCATTGGCTGGATCAAGGTTAAGTTGAAGAGGAAAAAAAAAGTGTTGAATGAGCACCTGATAGAAATTATAGTTTGAAAAAGCAGCATGCCCTTGAAAATGGGGAGTATAGGTTGTTTGTATGCCAGGTTTAGTCTCTTAAAGGACTTTGGTAGGAGCTGCACTCAGTTGTATGTAAGCAAAGTTGAAGGGCAGTGTTCAGAGGAGATTTAACTCAGTTTTCTAAAAACTAGAAGCTGAAGAAAAAGCTGGATTTATGCAACAGGGACAAATTCTGCCTTAACCAGCACAAGCCCAACTTTTTTGAGGTTTAAAAGCTACTTGGTCAAACCACATCTGATTGAAATGGATTCAGAACTTCTCTGTGCTAGAGGAAACTATTGACTTTTATTCAAAAAAATTAGGATTTTATACCTGATCAAAAACCTGTTTGTGAGTGAGAACTGTTCTGCTGATTACAAACAAATTTTTTCAGGCTCCAGTTGAAAATTTCAGCCTGACAAATGTTTGCTCCAGTTTTCTGTCCCATGTCAAGAGAACTAAGAAGGCCAATCTTATTTTCCCTCTGAAAAATTAATTAATTAACTGAAGTTTTAAAATATGACACTAGTGTGTAAAGGTCTGTTCAGATTTAACATGATGGAAAAAGCAACAACTAATGTCACTAACAGGAGCTGGAGATAGGCGAGATGAAACAACGCAATGTAAAATTAGTGCTTGTGCATGACTTTACTTCCTCAGCTGTGGTGAGAACAGTCAGCTGAGACACTATTCAAATCTATGAATATTCCTAAATAACAGAAGGTGCAAAGATATTTTATGAGAGATGACAGAGGTACCAAGAAGTTCTCAGTTCCAGCTTCTCTAGAACACACGTGTGTGCATGCACACACACACACACACAGAGCGTAAAACCGTCTCTTCAGTAAACAGAAATCTCAAAACTCTTCTGTAAACATGCCAACTTTCTGCCAATTGGTTATTACTAAAATTATCTTGTATTCAACCCATCAACCTTAATGTGATGACAGAGAATAAAATAGTCTAGATGTTTAGAATCATTAAATAATCTTTAATCACTCCACCTTTCTCCACATTTTGAACCTCTACATTCAAATCCTAACAGGATTTAAAAGAATATACATTTTACATTGAACAAACAATAGAACTCACTTGATGGGACTGTGTATGAGATTTCATGTAAAGAAGCAAATGTTGTAGCGTATTAGATATTCATTACTATAAACATATTCAGTGATTCAGAAACCCATTAAAATCTTAGACTATTTTGCCTTCATTCTACATAATTTAAAGTCCAGTCTTCTCTCGCTTTATGGGAGGTCAAAGAAGCTCTGAAGTAAAAAGTACATTTTCAAAATTCCTGTAACTTCTGAACTAATGAAGCAAAAAAGAGATCAAATGAAAATGGTAAATAGTTGAAAATATACTTCTATTTGTTAACAGATAAAAATAATGCAGTAAAAATGAGCTTGTCTTAAAGCAGATAAACTCTGTCAACCCTGTGTCCTCACAGGCATGATTCTAGGTATAGTAAGTGAGATAATCTATCCTCTGTCGGTGTCCCATTTATCATGATGGAGGTACTTGAGATACCATGTATAAAGTTATGGAAGAATTTTTCAATTTAACAAGTGTTTCACATTCATTTTTTAGTTTAAAAATAATGATAAAAAACCCCTCAAACCCCAAAACCTAGAACTTAACATTTTATTATTACTTTCTTTTTCTCCTGGTTTGGTAAATGACAGGTTAATACAGGAAAATAATCCCCACCCACCCCCAAGTTTTAATTGCATGCAGTCCATTGAATTTGTCAACTAATAAAGTGATGCTCGTAAGGGGAATCCCCGAGTTGCTTATATATGCAAGGAAGACTATTTAAAGACAGGCAAAATGAATTTGTCTCCTGAGGTATCTGTTTTTCTTTATTAGGTATAAAGAGATGTAGGCTTCTATTTGAAAAAAACCTTTTCATTAGACATGTGAAATTTAAGACCATGTTAAAGAGCTTAAGAGTGACAGTGTAGACCCAACCCAGGTCTGTCTACTTTTTGTCATTCTTTTAAAGAATTTGCCTTGATCTGTGTCTCATTTTTTTGTTTTCCCTTCTGGGGAGAGAAGTTCTAGAATCTTCTCTTTGTCCATGTGCTGTTCACCTACATTTAAAGACTTATCAAGTCTTATCAAAGGCTTTTATATCAATAAGACTTGTTTGTATTATAATTAGTTACTTCTTTCCATCGGAAGAAAAAGAAATTTCTAAGTCAATGTAGGACAGAAGGATGCCCTGTGCTGTGTGTGGGGAGTCCGTCCCTATTTGAACTCGCTATGACACAAGAGTACTGGGCCACGCCATCAAGCCGAGGCACACCAGTGAGTGACATTTCCCGAGGGTAGCAGACACCGCGCTACTTTCAGATAGCCGTGTCACTTGATGATTCAGTTTAGACTTTCTGTGCAGCATTGCGCTGCCCTGTGTGGGCGTGTTGTGGTGTTGGGCTTTCACCAGAGCAATACAGTATTTTATTAGGGAATCCTTGCTCACTGCAGTAGGAAAGAAGAAAGGCTGTTCTACCTACTCCCTCCTACTTGAAGGGAATACTCCTTGAGCTACAAAAAAGGAGGCCACGGATTTATATTAGTCAGATCTACTGACTCTGGCTTTTATTTTCATGCACTTAGCCACTTAAACTGAATAAATCCGGGCTTGCCTTCGAAGCTGGGGACATTCAAGTATGAACTGCTATCGTATTTTATAAATATTCTAAACATAAGGTCATGGATTGCCTCAGGAACAGAACCTAGGACCTCATGCAATAAGTTTTAATCTTAACAAATCATTCACGTGGCCTCTCAGACTGAATATGCTTTTCGTAGTAGATCTCTAGCTACTAACCCACAATTTTATTCTGCAGTCAAGGATAGCAACCAAGACTCCTGATCTGTAGCACGAACTGGCAATTAGGCAGAAGTTATGTGATCCAGGTTGAACACGCGTGTAAAGATTTCTTCTCACAACTGAGTGTGATAGAATGTCTCTGCTATTCAAATACACTTAACTTGAGAAAATAGGTGTCCTAATTGCATGGATGTATGTTTCTTCTTGGTTTTAATTTTATTTTATTTTACTTCATTTTATTAAGGGTTGGTCATGTCATGAAAAATTATACCAGAACACAGATTCCTGATACAAGAATCTTTATTGTACAGAATTACAACAAAATTAAGGTATTTCATCTCCCTGTTTGGCTTGGCAATTTACTTGTTGAAATTTAGTAAATACATTTCAAAAAAGAAAAAAGAATCACTAGCAAAAAGTTTAGTGACACTAAAGGGTGCAGCAAACACATCCTGTAAACTCAAAACCTGAGAAAGCGGATGTAGAGAGAGAAGTTTCCTGAACACCTTATCACTTTTTCATTGTCTGAAATACTGTCAGCAGCGTTCTCCCAAACCACATGAACTTTCTACTTTCATCTGCAACAAACATCAAAAAGGAACACGTATTCCAGCTCACAGACTGGTTTATATAGTTCCTCAGGGTCTCAGGCTTGTTAAGACATAACGCTTCCCGAGCACACAGAACAAGTGTGAGTCAGATAGACCCGTCTGTTGATACAAAGAGCATGTGAGGTCAACTTTAAGACTTGGGAGTGTGAGTTTGATGAAGTTCATGTTTATGCTACTAGTAGGTTTCCAGTAAATGATACAAATCCCGAATCTAGTCCATTTGCCAGTATACATTTCTCACCACAATATATCTTCTGCAGAAATGCTCATTTTTAAGTAACATGAATATGTTCTCTTTCTCTCTTTTTTTTCTTGGTTTTATTTTTTTTTCTCTCTTTTCTGAATTCACAAATTCACTTATAAATATTTCTGGCACAACAGGAAGTGGTAGAGGTTGATGAGACAGTGGATGTGCCTGACAAAATTGGCTGTACGTATGACTTAGGCAGAATAGAGATGTAAAGATGCTATAGTAATACTAAATATTAGCATAAACATCTGTTGCTGTTCCCATATTTATGCCGAAAGATCTCTTGGTGAGTCAATACACCCTCAGAAAGTATTGAAATGCCACTAGAATGAGCAGCATGCTAGGCTATCTCAAACATTAAAAGTATTAGACAATTCTCACACTGTGTAAGAAACTTGAAAAGAGAGCCGTAAGTAGAATCTTCAATAAAATACAACTCTAACCACATGAGATACGAAGGAACAGATTTTCTTTTGCTGTATGTCATACATAATTACTGAGGATTCAGTCCTGGAGGTAGTAAATACTTTGGCTGAAGAGCTTTTGAGCTGTGCTAATGTAAAAATAGGACAAAAATTAGGAGTATTAGCTGCTTTTGTGGTAAAAGAACCACCTACCAATAATATTGTAGTAGCAATATAACAGGACTGAATGGCAACGATGTTGATAGAGATGGAGAATGTTTTCCATATGTAGGGAGACTAAATTGGATGCACTTCATCTTGGAAAGGACAACTTACAGGAATATGGCAGTTGCATAAATTTATGAATAGGGTGGAGAACAGGGAAGACTTGTTGGATTTTTTGCAGCACAGGAACTCAGGAGGACACATACACAATAAAGTTATCAGGTAGTGAGTTTAAAATAAACAGAAGGAAATACTTTTCCGTATTGTTGCATAACTGCACTATGAGGTCATTTCCACGAGATGCTGTGGATGCCAAAAATATAAACGGATTTAAACAAGGTTTAGAGACATTCATGGGAATACATCCATAAGTAACCCAGATGCAATGTCTGGCTCAGGAAATATTTAAACTGATTGCTGCTGGATCTGAGAGGATAGACAAAGTCAGACACTTTATACATGTCTTGTTTTTTCCACCTTTTCCTGTATATTCACTATTGGCCAGAGGCTCTCAAATTCATCCCACCATAGAAGGGGGAATGGTCACGACCAGGAAAAATGGAAGATACTATCTTGTAACTGGAGATATTTTGAGATGGACTTTGAATGTTTACAGAATCTATAGAAAATACAATATGCATGTAGAACAGAACTTTGAAATTATCTTTTTCCCCTTTTGTCTAGTTCAATAGAAAAGCCAAATATTGCCCAGGTCTGTTCCAAAAATTTCCCTTAGCTCTTCCATGGGAATGGTATGGCTCCCCTCCGTAGACTGATGGCCAAGATGCTTGGGGTCCCTGTGACAGGGGCACAGTGAGGCTCAGTGTCCTCCAGTGGGTGTGACTGCAAAACAATTCTGGTATCTTATGAAAGGGAATGTTAACAAAGGCCATTTGAAGGAGAATACTTCATGAAAAGAAGAAAGGGGATCAATTATTCCTAACATTAGCCATGGAAACATATGTGACTAGTCCAAGCACTCAGACTACCTACCTACCTACAGTGAATCATTATTTGGGCTTCTTCTGTAATTGATAAAGAGATAAAAGTGTTAAGGATAGACAGAGTGGTTTAATTCTCTTTCTTTCTCCATGGACTATAGAGGGTTCACAAGTAGTTAGCTTGCAACTAATTCACAAATTTTATATAGCTAAAGTTAGGATAAATGTGACCCATAAGGTCCAATTTCCCAAGTGAACTCCCTTGTCAATACAAGGAGATTTTTGTCGCTGAATTCTGTGACAAATAGCAGAGATGAATCTCTGTAACCATTTTGATGTCTCATTTTGTTTTCTGCTAAATGTAATTTTCTTTCTGAAGTAAATTGTCCTTTAGTCAAAGATAGTGGGTTTCCAACCCTAAAAAGCCTTCACGAACTAGACATAAAATAAACAGTAGCAATTTAATTCCTAGCCACTTATTACATTTTCAGGGTCTCTTTGTGTGCATGCCATCATTATCCTAATAGCTTCGTGGTCAGTATGCTGCATCCCTGCATTTGCATATAAGCTGAGGCTGACAATGAGGTTTCCAGTTAGCGCCAAGTGAGTTGGTGTTCTTGTAATGTTAAACACTTCTCCAGTGGCCTGAGACCACGCATCTCATTTCATGTGGGATATTGAACAATTAACATCTTTCAGTCACTTAACCACGAGAACTGAATATGAAGTGACAACTTAGAGTCTCACCATGAGCGAGTCATGATCTACTCGGCCCCCCTGTATATGCATTTTTAACATAACTGAATGTAATTATCAGAGGATTTTGCATGAGAAGAAAAAGTTTAGTGTTCTACAGCATGCCTCAATTACAAATCTGATACTGAGTGGGGTATTTCACTCTTATTCTCAATATCTATATAATTCCAATTGACATTTCATAAACTCCAGAAGGTAAACAAAATTATATATATCTATGGAGAAGGTAGCCGAACTGGTATCTCTATTTATCTTTGGAAAGTCTGTCCTCCTTTGCTACCACACCACCTCCTCTGATTGCAAGATACTGCTAGAGTGCAGACCACTGGCATTTTTAATTACTTCTTGATTTTGGTCTTGTGGCAAGAAAGGAAGCAGAAAGGACAATGCTTAGCTTTTGAGCGTATGATTCCTATAGGTTCAAAGAGAGCATATCCTGAAGAAATCTTGCTGCGTTCCACTCTTTCTGTATTTAATAGCTGATGCACTTAGAGAATAATATATATTTGCATATTATATAATTCTTTTATGTAGCATTGCTGTCATTAGCTTCTAGGATAATCTATAATGGAAAAACTGAGGCACCTGTCTGGGATGTGACTTTCCCAGGGTCCCACAGTGGTCCTTTGCTGAAACCAAAGCTGAAATTCCCCCTCAGAAGCATTTCTTTCTTGTCTCACCTCCTGACTTCTTTATTCTTGTCTTCAAACTATCATTTCTTATTCTAAAACACACATGTATGGCATGCTTATTTGGCTCTTTTTATCTTTTGAATCCTGATTTAGAGTTCTCTGTCTCACAAAGAAGGTGCTGGTAATTTTTATCATGTTATTTCAAAGGCAAAGAAATACTAGATTCTCTTTTCTTCTGTAGCTGGCTGAAGTCTTACAATAAACATTTCTTCCTTCAGCTTTTGAAGAAAAATTAAAGAAGCTCTTGCCCTGCAGTTATTGGCAGCTGCTGCAGTGGTTAATTATCCATATTTCAGGCTCAGATTTAGTGCACAGCTTAATCAGCATTTCTCTAGGTTTGTGTAATCTAGGAATGGTTTTATGAAGCACGGCAAAAGTGTACATACAGGGTCACACAAAACCACTGTGGATGAGTACACCATTTCAGTCTCACTGTCACCGTTCTAAAGCTCTGAGGGGAAATAGAAATCTCCATTTTCCACTGTGGAAAAGACACAGGTTCTTTGCCATTTTAATTCAGCCTGGAATTGCTCCGAGGTGAGTCTGCCTCTCCTGTTTTCTCCCAGGGTGAGGTCTTGGCTCTGATGGCATCTTGTTGCATGTTTGTTAATTCATCTCAGTTCTCTTTGGGGAGTGAACAACATATTTATTCTGTGATGAAACCAGCATATGGCATCAGCAATGGTTTGGTCCTGAAGCTGTTTCTGACGGGTAGTTCATACCACCTATGCATCAAGTTTGCTTACTCATCCATTTTCTCCCCTCCTCCAGCATATCAGTATTCCTGCAGAATCGCAACTTACCTATGGCCACCCTCACAAGTTCTCTAGCCCCAGCCCAAGACATGCATGATGTTATCACAGTACATAATAACCACTCTGGTTGATTATGACACAGAACTTGCATTACTGCAGGCATTTTGAAATTAAATATAGGAAAACAAATTAGTAATTCTGTCTCAGGGCTACAGATTTACTTTTCTGTTAGCAAACTAAATAACATGGGGATGACTCTGAGTATTGCACCAACAGTGAGGGGATGAGTCCAGGTTTTGTGCCTTGATCACCTTGAGTGTTAAAGTAGTAGAACAGTGCCCTGTGCAATTTTCGTTTAGGTCATCTAATGCTATCCTAAACTACTGTTAAGAAAAGTTCAGAAACACAGCCAGGCTCTGTTCCCAATATGTAGTCTGGATGCTGCCACACTGTTTCATAGCAGAAAAGATTTGAAAATTTAGAATGTAGCCAATTCTCAGGGCCAGGGTTTGGGACAGTTCAGGCTGCTATACTGTATCTAGAGGTGCAATGTGAGATGCATAGAAGACCCTGGTCAAATGGCTGGTCTCATCCAGAGAGTCCATGTGGCACAAGCCACTCTGAGCCACCAGACATCACTGCGTGGAGCCAATGGCTTTAGCAGTGTAGGTTCAACCCAAATTGTCCAGGCTGCTCAAGTGTATCATTGGAACAGTCTGGATGAGATTTGCAAGGAGAAATCCTGGATATGTCCTATGCATTATTGTGAATTAGGTGCTTCATATGCTTGCTCTGAGGACTGGCTTGGCAGTTATGCAGCCTCTGTTTTCCCTGCCTGCACTTTGCAGGACTCAGGCAGGTTCCAGCAGGAGTTGCTGATGTTGCCTGCAGCAGGGGAAGGTGAGGTCTGCAGGCAGTCTGAAAGGAAGGCGAGAAAGGGGCGAGACCTACTGCAGTGCTGAGGTGCACAGCAATAGCTACAGCTGTGGGATTCATGCAGGTCTCACATGGTTGTGGAGAAAGGGGGTCTGGAGAAAGAGACCCTCTCCCAGGCTCCCTAGGGAGTGTTAATATCTCTATATCCCCAGGCTAAACGGCATGGGTTAGCATCCTGTGAAGGTAAAACTCTCACTAAACACAACCAAGAAGGCCTTCCTTGCATGGGGACTGCAGCCATGAGGCAGCTTGCCTAATGCATCTTATTTATATGTGAAAAATATCAATCCAATGCTGTGGCAATTGCAATTTGCAGGTATATTTTCATCCATGCAAAGTTGGAAAGTACAGATCAGGTTCTTCGGGTTTTTGTTTAGCATCAGAAACCTGACATCATATACATTTGATATCCCATGACAGTCCTTGAGGTGTGTCATTACAGA
Organism: Arenaria interpres; assembly: GCA_013399435.1. Classification (NCBI taxonomy): domain Eukaryota; kingdom Metazoa; phylum Chordata; class Aves; order Charadriiformes; family Scolopacidae; genus Arenaria; species Arenaria interpres. The sequence goes on from VXAK01013561.1 coordinate 160,743, forward strand.
GTGTGGGCATCAGATTTCTCTTTCAAAAAATGTCAAAGTTTTGATGTTTCCTACAGAATAGGAATGCATTTTTGTTAAATCACTAATATGCTTTTCTGTCATTTGTCAAAATGTTGTGCGTCATAATTTCAATTGACCTTATTTTGGCATATGAAGTAAGATACACTGACTTTATGATATGAAATTCACAATGAAAAAGAAACAATAGGCTGAAATTAATTATACAAAAGTTTCAATCCATTTTTCCTGAGAGCTACATGTTGTTATTTATTTTCCTGGTTCTGATAAAACTCTAGTTTGGTAGTAAATAATTCTCTTGAATATTTTTCCCATTCTTATTACAAATATAATGAATTTGAAATGAACTAGTAGGAATATATGGCATGCAAAACATTCAAATATTTACAATGTCTCAACTGAATTATTATTTTTTTAGATTTGTGGAGGGGAAAAATTTGATCCAGAATTGTGAAGAGCTATCTGGAGTTGAAATAACTTACCATAGAGTAGCATATAACCACAGGACCAGGAGAAGACAGGAATGATGACAATTACTTTCCTTACTGCTTGTTCAACTCAGAGCTCAACAGCAGGTACAGGATGTTCTGAGGTATTGCAAAAACTCATTAGTTCTCTGTAAGGAAAGTTTGCCCTGGAGTTCACAGTTATTATCCTTGAAGCTAACGATGTGAGTTGAAATTCTATGCAGCCTCAGTGCAGCATGTTTCTGCATTTACTCTGTCACCTCAGCTGAACCCTTTTGGCTCTGAGAGCCTTGCTGTAGCCCGTCAGCAAAATTACAGGTTATGGTGAACAAATGCTTTGAGTTCTTGAGTAATTTCTGGATTAATCAATGGAAATTTTTACAGCTCTAGTATTTTTCTGCTGAAAGGATAATTATTTTTCCTATTTTGCCTTAAAAGGAACAAATGGATAACACAGACTCCAAGACCAACGTGTAAACACACATATTTCTATAGCTTCATGTGCTCAAAGTTTTATTCAGTCACATGAGTGCTGTCCATTCAATTCCCCAATCTCTTACTAAACCTGCAATTACTTTTGGCAGTGGACAGCAGGTAGTATGCTCTTTGCTTGCAGGTGCAATATGCTGAGCAGCATTCATAACGTTTTTTCCCACAAGAATCATTTATTTGGATGGTAATTCCCCCATTGGGTTCTGCCTACACATTCGTGCTAGAAATCTATGAAACCTGGATATATATGATGTAATTATGGACATAAGAGGCAGATGTATATGCAATGGACCAGATTTTGAGAGGCTTATGCTTGGCTGAGAGAGCCGAGTTGTCAAGTGGCCTCCATTTGATGCTGCTGGATAGTGCTAAGCTCTTTATTCACTGTAAAGTACAAGGAGCACAAGACAGAGCCGGCTTATATTCATATACATCTGATATCCCTAGTCTCCTTTGACTAGTCTTGTAGGACGGAGCAGCTCACTGAGGAAATGATCTTCCTGATTGGTACGTGATCCCTTCACTGTTCCTTCTGGGGCAGCCCGGCCTCACTTTGTCCCATCCACAAGGCAGACCCCAGTGAGACCTGTATGGCTCCTATCTGAGCAGCCATGTGCACCCCTCACAAGGAAAGCAGACTGTAAACACTCAGCCAAAACTCCCACATGGAAGCCCACTTGTGCCATTACGAAATTCAGACCTAGATGGAAATTTAGAATATCTTAATAGGAATTTTACTGTCTAAATGCTTACAACTTCCCTGCAAGAGGGAAGAATCTGGATATGAAATTCAGACTCAAATGCTTAATCACATTATAAACCAACATTTTGCACATAAATCAACTCTTCCAACAGTTTGGCATCTTCATATTTAGTTCGTTTGCTAATCCCATTTTGCTATATGGATAAAAAGGAAATAGATGCTTTTGTGTACCAGAGTAAAATCCAAATCTTAGAGGGTAGATTTGATATAAATCCAAGACTTCTAAACCTCATTATAGAGTCAAGGTCAAGTGCATATATACTATCCGCAACCTCCACTTGTAATTTAATTCGTAGCCTGAATACAACTTATCATTCTTGATTAGAAAGTAGGCTGTGTTGTTTTGTATGTATTGGAAGAACCCCAAATTTATGGCTTGAGATAGTAATACAATCTACAGCTTTGTGAGGGTAATGTCAGGGGGAACATCCTGGGCTCAGTGGTAGTGTCTGAGCTGTGTAGTGCAATCTAAGGTGATCTGTGGTCCAAATCGCAGACTCTTACCTCAGAATGTGCTTGCTGCTTGAATCCAACTTTTGTACTTCTAAATTATGCAAAGAATAGTGAATTTTCAGGTAAAGTACAATGACATATAGACAGTTAAATGGGATAAATTAAAAGGCAGAGGACATTACTTCAATATTCCCACTCCTGAAAGGAATGTTGACACAGGGTGAAGACATGCAGCAGCATTGCAACAGATTTCTCTGTTGGCAGATGAAGGCTGCTTCATCAAATTTTACCATTTTGGCATGATACAGTGAAAGGGGCTCTTCCTCTCACCTTTGTGCAGCAGGGCCCTATCCGAAACTAAGTATTCCCCTTCTCTGAGAGGGGCGTTTACTAACAGTAGTAGATTGGGGCTGTGTCTCAGGAACGTGGGCAATAAATCAAGAGGACTGGAAGCACTGCCAGTTTAGGAAATTAATAAAAGGAAGTATCAGCAGCTAATTTAATTGGTTATAGCCCTTTTGTCATAGTCAATACATAAATCTCACAGTAGGTCTTAGCTGGTGCTAAACTCACAGGCAAAGAAGGACACAGTTGGGCAGAGTTTGTGGTTTGATCCGATTGTCTCCTACTAAGGAGACAAATCCCAAAGAAAAGGAGCCTCAATGAAGACCGAATGTCTTCAGTTAGTCCAGCTTTCGGCTGAATTATTAAAATAAACTGTCTGGTTGTTAAATGAAGGCTGCCACTGTGATGTTGCCATGTCACCTAAGGTTTTGAAGCATAGAACCACTAACTGTGCAGTTTTTTTCTTGGTAAACCTGGTTTATAATTCCATTGTTTTCACCCTGTAATCTGCTTCTACCCAAAGTGCGGTCAAAATGGAACCAGACTGCAGCAGTGGGTCTTTGTATGTACCAATATCTTGATCCCTGGCCTTATTTTGATTTTCAAGATTGGATTATTGCTGACAACAATAACAAAAATGTGAAAACTTCATGTTTCAGGCTTCTTCGATGTCCATGTTTCATGGCTATGCAGTAAAACTGTTTTTATAGTGACCTGACAGATCCACAACTTTGCTCAGTTTCATGACATAATGTTGGCTAATGAAGCATGACAGAAAAAGCTGCTATCCAAATAATCACACCTCCTGAGCATCCTCCAGCACTTCCTCTGAAACTATACCTATAATGGGCAATTTTCCCCCATGCAAGTAAAAACCGAGGTGGTTGTAATTTCGATTTGGAGGCTCTTGGATAGTTACAATGAAGGTTCCAATTTGATCCAGACTAGCAATTTGACAGGTCTATGCTGTTTCCCATGGAATGATGAGCCACTGTCTGAAGTAGTCCATCAAACCGAGCCAATGAGGCAACTCAGTTGTGTATTCAAAGTATGAAAGCAGAGTGGTATGGAAATCAACAGCTGGACTGGCAGCTGCCTCATCTTGACGACAGGAAGCAGTGTTAATGATGGGCCATAGACATGATGACCTCCCTGGAAAGTAGAAAACTGCACTTTGCATTTACCATCAACAAGGACAAAATTTTCTGTTCCGTGACAGAGTTCTAACTTTGCAGCAAAGTTGACATATCAAATTCCTTTCAATAATGCAAAACAGCCAAAACCTCAGCTCACTGGCTTCTCTAGATAAAAGGGGAAAGTCCAGGATGGTATGTACATAGAATCTCGTCCATACTTTCCATCTTTGATGCCAATGATGTTGAGATAGCCACATTTCCAGCTTCTATTATTGTTATTGCCTCATCGGTCAATGCCTCGGTTACTTATGTCATTCCAGTAACCTCACCAGAACTTTGATTACATTTACATGACTTGGCAGCATGTATCATGTCAATACAAAAACTTCCCAGTCCTCATAGACAAGCTGAGCTGAGCCAGCACCACAGCAAGTGACATGTAGGGACCATTTTATCAAGGATTTTATATAGCAAGTGAAAACACCCAAAGCTGCTTAATCAAATAGTTTATGCTAAAAAATCATTTAAATGTAATAATATGAAATCAAATTATTTTTGAACGATTTTGTAGGCTCTTAAAAGTTTCCATATTACATGAATCATGTAGAAAGGATAATGGAAAAGATCATATTATTCCTTGTACTTTAGTCAAAATTCTGCATAAAATTAAAACAGAAGGAGTTTATGTTTTGTGAAATTTGATGTCAGTGGTTTTCAGTGACTTATTAAAAGAACAAGAGCAGTCACGCAGTTACAAATTATAATATGCAACTAATTATGCACAAGTTTTGAAAATCAATATGAATTTTGTGTACTGTACTGACAAAGCTCAAATTACAGGATGGAGATTTTTCTTGTTTTGAACTACAAAAACCTCTTTTGAATTGTATGCATGTTCATTAGTGAGTGGGAAAACAAATTAAAAACATGAGGCACAAAAATGTACAGAAAAATTGTAGTTCTGAGATCTCCTGTACAGAGTGAGGATCCTCAGAGCAGACCCAAGGAATGAGACACTCCAAGTGCCACGTGCTGGGGTGGTGGCTTAGGAGGAGTCATAGTGTGATTTTCAGCCAATCTCGTTCTGACCTGGCTCTGTTAGCTCTTTAATTGAGGCATTATCTCAGCTTAACATAGGAACTAATAGCTAAATCCAAATGTTATAGGACTGTCAAGGCTATAAGGGCAGTTATTACCTCCCTCACAGCTTCATCATATATCCATAAACTATGGTATGATAATCTGCTATTTCATTAAATAGCATGCATGTACATCAGTAGTGGGAAAAGAATTGTGATCCAGCCCCTTATAGAGGCTACCTTATCTTGTTAATGACTACACAAGGTTAATTTTTATAATTAGCATCTTTTTCTTTTTTTTCATTGACTTCTGTTTCCCAGTAATGCCAGTCTAATCAGACTCTTGCAAATAGGAATCTAAGGAACATTTTTTCCGACTGTAGACTTTTCCCAGACAGCTTCAGAAAGGGATAAGAAGCAGTCTCAGTAGCTGCCACATTAATTCTGGCTGCTTCTCAAACTTTCTAGCTGAGATGCTCTGTAGTTTGCGTGTATTTAGAAACATTGTGTTCAAATACAGATTGATGTCACTTTCTTCATTTCCCCCCACCATTTAAAATAAATAAAATAAAATAAAGTAAAATAAATCAAAATAAAAAAAAGAGTACAGCTTGTGGATGATCCAGATCATGTATTTTGTGCTTAGGCAGTATATAGGGATAGCACCCATGGGACCTGTTCTAGATGGTACTGAGCTCTTGCTGGTTTTCATTCGATCATATATTTCCTCATCACAAGGTGATGCCGGAATAGCTCAAGTACCTGCAGCTCTATGCATATCATGATCATGTGGAGGAATGTCTTCAGTCTGTTCTACCTGATCCACCACTGCGGAGCACAGCATTACAAAGCCTTATATCTGCTGTATGTTTATTCTATTTTTTTCTTTTATTGTTTATTCATGACAATGACTCAGAAATTATGCATTATTCGAATCATCACAATTGTGTCCAAAAGAAGCATTTCTATTACGAGTACCTCAATTTCAGAATTTGGACCAGAGGACACCGTTTAGCTGCAGCTGTTGAAATTGGCTGAATTTTTATAATACCAACTGCTGAAGCTATAGTACTGCTATGTTAATCCTACCATTTATATTAGCACAAAAGTAATTGAATACTAAAGCTGCTCAATTTGCATTACAAAATCATTTCAGTAAAATAATAGCAAGTATGAATCTTTATTCTTATGGCATCAAATAAAACTGGCCTTTTGTGCATAAGATTTATTTCAAAACAGAATTAACCATGAACAGTTCCACAGGGAATTCCTGCCCTTTTTTCATATGAGTTTTAAACAGCTTTTTCTAAGGCAGGAATCAACATGGATAATATTACAATTCAGATGGGCAAAATAAACAAGTACAATTTCCTTTAATCACCTATGAATATGCATAAACACAATATCTCCTCTGTGGTTTAGATATCAGAGGCTTATTTCTAGTGTAGGAAAGCTTTGAAAAAAAAAAAAAAACAAATTGAGGGAAAGTCAATCAGCTGAGAATAGTCCGTCAAAAAACACATCCGTCATCCCAAGTAGATTAAGTGGCAAAATGATTTAGGTATCATGTAAGTATTCCATAAAGCCCACAAGATTTGTTGATTTTCTTCAACCTCAGTTAAGACACATCCTGGATAACTGTTACAATAGTCCCAAACAAACAATGAAACCCAGAGAATGGCATGTTTATTTTCAAATATTTATAGACTGACTTGGATAACTTTGGCAAAGGAGAAACAAATCCATCTTAATGGGTATTAAACAGCAAATAAAACTGCACAAGAGACTCCTTGGTGTAAAGAGCTTAAAGACTAATCGCAGGCACTGTACAACGAGAAAAAGGAAACAAGACACCTGGAACACGATGGGATAAGGAATGCCAACAATAATGCTTTCAAGGTCAAATAGTTAGCAAATGTTAATAGCTGCACGATGCCTCTACACATATTATTAAGGAGAGTCTGATTCTCCCCTGAACATAAGTTTCCTTACTCTACCAGAGTAGCAAAGAAAGCTTTATTTGAAATAACATTTATCTCCTGAATGGGCTAAGGGTCCGTTTGCCCATTTGAGCAAATTACATGTCAAGAATTTGCAGATCACTTGAGCTCTTTATAGGTGCTCGTCAAATACAGATTCATTCAGCTTAAATGTGGGTAAATGAGAAGGCTGAAATCCAGCCATGCTCCTGCCCATTTGCTAAGAAAATGCACAAATCCTGAAGTGGCTACTCAGGTGTCAAGAGGTAACTTGTAAAGAAAAAAAAAATAGAGCCCATGTTTAAATCTTAAGATAATGTTGTAAGAAATGTACAGGAGAAGCAGCACTGTTAATAGTTTGATGAAAAAGGATTATGAAGTTATTCTGTGTGTAAGGGAGAAAGTTTGTATACCCAAGTAAATTAGTGCTATTGATGGAACAGTGATGGAACAGTGAAAGGTAAGTTGCTTAGGAGCCCTAGATATGTTGAATATAATCATGATAACATCTCACTTAGGACAGGGAAAAGTAACTAAGGTATTAAAAGAGACCAGAGTACTGGTTTCTGTTGACTTCTTTGGGAGTTAGGAAGTTGTCAACAGCTACAAAAACCTAATATAATTTATTGTCCAAAGAATAATAGTAGTATGATTTATACATTTTTATACTGATATAAATTACCTTCCGACAATAAAGTAAAGAACAACAACACTTAGCGTTCATAAAAAGTTTGAGATCTTCAGATGCAAGGCACTGCAAAAGCCATACATTTTGTAGTAAAAATAAGGTAAGACTCAGTTTTTTTCCTTCTCTCCAGTGTTACCACATGAAGGACAAAATTGCAGACAAAACGCCAGTCTGTGCCCTCTTTGATTTTTAAGTGCAACCCAACTCTGCTATCTCTTTTCAGCTGGAATTCGCATATGAGCTGAATAATAATAATTTTGTTTGGCATGTGTGATATTGTCCAGCTATTTTTACAAGAATGCTGCACACAGCTGTATGTTTCAGTCTCATAATACACTTCTTGCTTGGTTACATGATACAGTTATTTCATACCCAGTGCTGTTAAAAGCAACTAGGGTCACTTGCTTCCCATCTAACATTTCTGGCTCATGGAATTTTTCAAACTGACAAATAGGTTCAGTGTGGGTTCAACACTGTTTTTGAGCCCTGCTTTTTGCTGATACTTCTTAAAATTCCAGCTCCTTCTCCCTTCTATCCCCAGGCATTGCAGATTAGACGTAAACAGATACCATTCTCATTCATGTCACTTGTGGTTATGATTGCCTTATGACTCCTGAACTGCTGGGAAAGTATACATTTTCCATAAACTTTTGCCTTCAGTATTTACCTGCTTGTCAATTTAACATTCATTCTTCTGATGTCAAAATATATTGTGTATAATTCTATTCAGATTCCAGCTTGCATTTTCTTTCTAGTGGTTCAGAAAATGTAAGTAAAAGGAAACTTAACAGAACACAAATACATATTTCTTCCCCTTTTTGTGAACTTTGATTTTATTTTTCTGCTTCTGTCCCCAGTATTAATATATGTCATCTTGCAAAACCTTCATCAGGTGCAAACAAGTACAACCTTGTTTAGCTGAATAAAAGATGTTAATTTACAGTAGCTGAAGGTATGGTCTCAAGGCTAGAATATAACATTGCTTTAGCATATGTTTTTCTCTAATGTAGTTCTGACTGCTTCATTACTATAATAGTTTCTACTGTGAAGAAGAATATATCTCTTTGCTTTGCTCTAGATCAAGATGAATCTTATGACTACATACTTATTATCTCTGTCTAGTGTAGCACACCTGAATGGGGAAACAGCAACCCTGTGGTAATAAGCCCTGGCCTGACAAGTAACAGGTGCACTGTGCAGATAGCTGAAGTTCTTTAATCAAAATTAATAATTTGTTAAAAATTATTTCCCAAGTTGCAGTCATATTATAATGAATTTTTTCAGGGAGAAATATTTTGTGCAAATTTCTGGTGGCTACAAACAATTTTATACCATCCTCCTTTATCCTGCATTCTGTATCTCACTCATTATTTTCTTCACAAGAGTAATAGGACAGATCACTTTTGTCTGAACGTTGTCATGCACAGCATTCATTATTTCAATGTGATGTTCTGCCTTCTTTTGAATTTAGTCTCTTTCAGCTGTGTTTCTGAAGGTATTCTCCCAGATCTAATGGCAAAGTCAGATCAGTCACACACAGTTCTTAGACTGTTTTATCCTGATTATTTTTATGGAGATGCTGCACATTACTTGATTTAATCTTGCATATTGGAATGGTTCTGCTAAGATGGGCAAGCTGAACTTATCCCACTAAAGAGAACGCATTGTGTTCATGTTTGGCTTTGATGTAAAATTTATCAGTACCTATTAACTAACTGTGCTGGTAGTTACTATTATCCAAAACCTTCCAGTATGAAGAGTGGTTTTGTTATTCTTAAAAATCAGAAAAATACTCATTAAGTGGTAGAAGCCTTGTACTCAGATTGAATATTTTTATCATTCCCACCTAAATCAGCTCTAGTCTTTCTGAAAATGCTTTGTCTTGCCCATCTAAAGATAACCTTAAAGCTTCTTATTTGTGAAGTTCTACCACTTTAATGTGCAATTAAATAGGGACTTGGAATCTGTCTGGGAGGGAGGAAGGTCATGACCAACCCAATTTCAGAAACTTGTCTTCTGCCATGTCTTGAAAATTGCCTAGCTATGATCAACTGGTCACCCTTTTAAGTTCGTAAGTCCATGTACTTTCAGAAGTGAAAGCCTGAAACTTGCTAGCTTATTTGCTTGAGGATATCATTGCCACCAAAGGTGGGCACAGTAAGAAGGACTAGGAGGAGAGATGGGGGAAGGCAGAAATGAGTGTTAGAAGAGTGACAGATAAGGGGAAAGGGTATAGTCAAGGGAACGGATGAAAAGCAGAGGGAAACAGAGTGACCAAGCCTGTCGCTGATGGAATAAATGTCTTCCACAGCCCAGGATGGTACTTCACATTCTTTTATTGTCAAGCAAGTGTCTGTAATATGTACAGGAAATGGAGGGTTATTTCCCCTATAGAGACTGGGGCACATATAGAGACCAGATGTCTGATAATCCTATGTGAATTTTTCCTCCCATAGGGTCTCTGCTCTATGCAATGCATGGGTCACATTAAGGCACTGACCAGATGCCTACTGCAAATTACTTTTTTATCCTCACCACTGAGTTCATATAGCTTCCCACATAATTAACACTAATATTGTTAGGATTCCAAGAAGTGATGATGATTTCTTTCCTTATTGCACTGCAGTATATAAAACCTTTCAATGCTCTGGAAAAATTCCTTTCCCTGAGGCTAACTTCCATTTATATACTGTGCACGATATCTATGGTATGGAATATTTCACTGGCCATTCCATTGTTCCACCTATTTTTCTATGTGAAGCTGGGGAAAAAAAGCACTTGAATAGTGTAAACATCACTTAGTAACATCTAAAACCAGTAGGCATTATTGACATTCATAGAATCATAGAATCATAGAATTGTCTAGGTTGGAAGAGACCCTTGGGATCATCGAGTCCAACCAACTACCCTACTCTACAAAGTCATCCCCTACACCATGTCCCTTAACACTGCATCTAAACGGCCCTTAAACACAGCCAGGGATGGTGACTCCACCACCTCCCCGGGCAGCCTGTTCCAATGCCCTATCACTCTTTCAGTGAAAAATTCTTTCCTGATGTTCAATCTAAACCTACCCTGTTGGAGCTTGAAGCCATTCCCTCTCGTTCTGTCACTAATTACCTGTGAGAAGAGACCAGCACCAACCTCTCTACAGTGTCCTTTCAAGTAGTTGTAGAGAGTGATAAGGTCTCCCCTCAGCCTCCTCTTCCTCATACTAAACAGTCCCAACTCCCTCAGCCGCTCCTCATACGATTTGTTTTCCAGCCCCCTCACCAGCTTCGTTGCCCTCCTCTGCACTCGCTCCAGCACCCCGATATCTCTCTTGTATTGAGGTGCCCAGAACTGGACACAATACTCGAGGTGTGGCCTCACCAGTGCTGAGTACAGGGGCACAATCACCTCCCTACTTCTGCTGGTCACACTATTTCTAATACAAGCCAGAATGCCATTGGCTTTCTTGGCCACCTGGGCACACTGCCGACTCATATTCAGCCGTTTGTCAACTAGAACCCCCAGGTCTCTTTCTTCCAGGCAGCTTTCCAGCCACACTTCCCCAAGCCTGTAGCGCTGCATGGGGTTATTGTGGCCCAAGTGCAGGACCTTGCACTTGCCCTTGTTGAAACTCATTCCATTGATGTTGGCCCAGTGATCCAATCTATCTAGATCCTCCTGCATTCATTTCACATCAATCACTAGAAAGAGAAATTAACTCTTTTCCCAGCTGAAACCGGGACATACCCCCAGCCTGAAATTTGACTCACTCCAGAATAGCCCAGAGACTATAATTTAGGGCCATCGCCCAGGGTGTGAGCCATCATATTTCAAGTTCCTGCTTTACACCAAGATGAACAGGACTTGAACCTTTGTCTTTCATACTATTGCCTGGGCTCCAGAGTATTACAAATAAAATTCCTCACTAACTTTGACCTGTACAAGTTTCACTGAAACTGATATGCTTCTTGGAGTGTTTCAATGTCACTGAACACAAAAAAAAAAAAAGGCCATTACACTGAGAAACTGTTGCTGAGTGCAGCTTTGGAAAACCACTAGAAATGACAGTGGAGAGAAGTAAAGAGTGTAAGTCACCTTTTACATAGTTTGGAGAGCAATGGAACTTAGAAAAGGTGATAAAAATATGATGCTTCTATCACTTTTCAGAAAGCAGTACAGGAGAGAATTTAAATTAAAGCTGTTTCTTATCTTAACCTTAACAGTCTTTTAATTATTACCCTCTGGTTTTATTTTAGCACTACGCTGAGCCCTCATTGTGCAAGAATGGTAAAAATAATGACCTAAAGAAAGTGCTTTCTAAGTTCAGACAAGACAGAATTAAATATAGGTTGTGATCAAGAGAAGAAACCTAAGTCATAGGGTAGGGCTGTAAAGTCACGTGGGGAAGAAGATATGGTTGCATAGGTGACTAACCAGCTCAATTAATGGCCTTCAAAGAAATCAATGACATCAATTTCCTTTACTGGACTTCTGTAACTAGGCATTACAGAGCTTGCTATATAAAACTAAAATAGATTCAATATAAAGAAACAACAAGTGAATTTCCACACATGTTTATTTCCATCTGCTGTTAATGATAGGTGTCTTATTACATATTCATATTCAGTCTGCAGAATAGGGAAATACCTTATTTTGCTTTCTTGATTTTGCCTTATTGATTTTAACTGGAAAATATATGTGGCAGTTATGAAGCATAGACTTTAACAAGACAAATGATCTGTAATTTTTCCTAGGAAAGAGAAATATGGGTATAAAATAGTGTATTCCTTAAAGGAAAAGTAGATCAAGAAGTTATGATGTTTTTTCTGTTTATTTAAAGTAATTAGGGTTGCAGATTTTTTTGTGACATTTTATTGATTTTTCAATTATGAACTAGATATCCAGCTGCCATTAAGTTAAGATCATTCTTACCCAAATGATGTAGATTTACATGACCTAAAAATCTTGTTTATTAACCTTATGTTTCTTCACAGGTTACATTCATCTGCAACTCATTTAGATTTAGGATTCTTGGATCTTCAATCCATCATATTTAAGGGAAATATTCTGCTCTGCCTAGGACTTTTACACTGGTTTACAAAGCACAGACTTTCTATGGAAGACAGGCAAATGTATTGAGGAAAAACCAGCCTGCTTTATACTGTGCCATTGATTTGACATAAATTTGGCATATTTTCTACGTGGAAGAATGGTAGACTAGATTTTACCCCCAGTTTATAGCTGTGAAAATGAGGAAGCTAGATCAGAACATACTCTAAGATTCTTTCAGATGCTTATGAAGTATAGATGGGTTGCATATTTCCATAATTCACTGGAAAAAGAAGAGATTTTTTTTTTTTTGGTAATGCAGTTGTCAGGGAACAAAATGATGAAATAAAACTAAATACCTGATATCCCTTCATGTCATAAAACATATTTCCTACAACAACCGTATGGTCTACCTGCAACGGATGCTATTCTATGATAAACAGCAAAGCTGTATCTGCATAAAAACTTGGTTAGAATGAGTAGAACTTATCATCTAGATTTCCAAATGAAAGGATGGGAGTTATTTCATCCACACAGCAGCATCTCTCTGCTTTCTTGGGTTTTCAAGTTACCCTAGTTACTCAGCCAGATACGCTTCTGACAATAAAACACGGTCATATCTTCACAGTGAAGAAGAAATCATTAAATACATTTATCTTTCTAAAAAATAGAATTCTTACTGGTTCCCCTGGATTTCTGACAATGTACAGTTTTATCCAAAATCAACACCTCAGTTCCCAAACTAGGCACTTGTTTTATAAATCACTTCACAATGATGGTAGCTATCTACAAACAGAAGTTAATATATATGAAGGTACAGTGTGACCTTAAAAGTGTCATTGCTCACCCTTCTTCTCACTGTGAAACACAGCTGAAGCTAAACAGAGTAAGAGGCTCTTACCCTATGTAAAAAGTTATATAGCTACTAAAGAAGAGCTGTTACAGTATAACTATCCTTGCATGACACCATGTGCAGGTAAATTCTCCTCTTGTTGTATATTACCAGCTACCACTGAAAACCTTCATAAGAACCGTGCTTCTTCCATATGGCAAATACGGAAAAAAACCCCCCACATTGTATCTCCGATATCACTGACCTTGGATTTTTCTTCTATTATAGAAATTATTATAAAATAAAATTGACTCCTTTTGGAATGCACAATATACAACAAATTAAATTTACATACACTGGTAGGTATTTCTGAGTATTCATTATGAAAATACTTTTAATTTCATAGTTTTCTTCCAGCATGGAGATGTACCTTCCTTTTTAATTACTAACAGGTTTTCCAAATTGTAGCTTGTAGAAGAAAGAAAATAGAAGAACTTTCTGTAACCAGTTTTAAGCTGTAACCTTACACTGCTTGAGACCTCAAATGTTACTGTTGGTTATACAGTAGCAAATGTTTTTGTCATTATTTTATTAAATTTCATAGCAAAGAAAAGGAATAGTGCATCAATGCTTTATGTTTTCTTTAAGGAAAAAACTAACCTGGGTCACAGAGAGCCAATGGGAATACATACTATAGGCATATTTATTCTGCTTGCAAACGCCAAGTGATTGAACATCTGCAAAGCCATATTTAAAGAAAAACTTTCCCAGACCATTTGATAGCTTTTACATCTGTAGCAATGTACTGTGGGTCATATTAATAACTCTGCCTAAGCTGGACAAAACCCATTTCTGTTAGGATTTCTTTCCATGGCTAACCTCTATGAGAAAACTGTTTTGAATTTTCAAAATAGTAAGTATAATCCAAAGCGTAAGATCTCTCTTCTTTTTATGCTTCTAGAAAAGTTCAGATTTATGCAAAAAATCCTATTTCAAGGTATTGGCTAGTTCAGAGGACATTTAAAAACAAGAGCTGGAAAACCACAACATCTTTGTTCAACTCCATTTTTGTAGAAGAACATATTTCTCCATTACTTAATATCTATGCAACTCTGTCACACAAGGTAGTAACGTGGTGGATTTTTTGAGTGGAATCATTAGTACTGCAAGTGAAGGGTAAATCTTGATAAATTCTTACTTCTTCTGAGGAAGATACTGAGCTTTATTTGGCTACGTTTCATATTTTGCATATTCCTTGCTGCATCCTCTGTGTGCTGTGATTTGAGACAGACTCCAGTGGGAGTTCAGAATGCACTGGGTGTTATTGTAAGACATAGAAATGATTAGAACACTTTTTCCAGTATTAGGCAGTAATGCTTCCATTGAGGTCATTGCAGAAGTTATTGTTTTAGCTTGAGTAATTAAAGTGTTTTGCTTAATGCACATAATTGCTTTCTGAAATAGAAGAATTTCTTCCCTTTTCACTGGGCAGAAGTTTCTATTGTAAGTATATTGTAGCAACTATATTGCTTTTTGTCTTATATAGGCACATGATTCTTTCTCACTTCTAACTTTCAAACTAACTAGGCAAAAAAAAAGAAGACAGAATACAAATGTAAAGAATTAATTCCTTCTGGGTGGTTCCATCCTGTATAGCTGGAGAGGGAGAGAGGGAATCCTAAAGAAATTTTCATCTGCGTGGTGGTGTTAGCACAAGGGACTACTCGAGCCACACCAGGCGCTATGACTGGGTAGAGCACAAAAGCTCTTATGCATTGTTTTTAACTCTGCTCTGCACAGCTGCTTATCCTTGGCACACGGGACAGCTTCTGCAGTGTTTGGACTACTTATTTTGCAGATCATAAAGCTTTACACAGAGATTTCATTATCAAACTCAATGATCTGTGAAGGATCTTGAATTTATCGACTCATCCAGGCTTGATTTCAGGACTCATGCAACTGCTGCTGCCTTTCCTTACCTTTATCCTTAATTTTCTGTTCATACTTTTCAATAAAAAATCCTTACTGATAGTTACAATTTATTTTAAAAAAAAAAAAAAAAAGTGGTGTATTACCTTCAGTTAAGGAAAGAAGAGTGTCTTGACTAAATAATCTCTGGTGGACTGACAAGGTTTTTTTCTTGGAGACAAAAAACTAGGTGAACATAGCAGAGTACATTCTCCTTATAGCAGAGTATGTTCTCTTTCAGATGCCTGCTGGAATCACTGTCTCCTGCCAAAGACAAAGCACGTTCTGCCAGTTTTACCTTCTCTTCTCTTTAGTTTACCTTGAAGTATAAAATAATGTAATGCAGCCATCCCTTTCCTCTAGAAAGTAATTTTTTCTATTAGAGGCGAAATGTGGTTGGGCTGAAATACATGATGTTCTCACTGATTACTTGAATAGTTTCTAACTATTTTTTCTATATATTATTGACCATGAAGTTAATTTTTAAATTGCATTCAATATCCATAATTTCTCAGGTGTAACTCAGTCATTCTGGGCTGCATAGGGAAGAGTGTGGCTAGTAGGTCGAGGGAAGTCATTCTCCCCCTCTACTGTGCACTGGTGAGGCCACAACTGGAATAC
>VXAK01013561.1:176798-246368 GCA_013399435.1 Arenaria interpres
CGCCTGGATGCAGTCCTGAGTAACATGCTCTAGATCTAGGCAATCCTGCTTCAGCAGGGGAGTTGGACTAGATGATCTCTATGGTCCCTTCCAACTCTAAAAATTTCATGAAATTCAGTGAAATTCTTGTCTCCCTTTGCCAGGAACACAGGAATGCACCTAAGACATAGGATGCCCCCAAGGTACATGCCTGCTTCCATTGGTCATAGTCCCTCAAAGCTTTGGCCAGTTTCCTTCCACTGTAGCCACTTTCATTAAATGCCTTGATTCAAGTAGGAAGACTCTTGCCATGATGATAGAAAAATGGCATTCCAGATGCAATGATCTTATTCCATCATGTGTTGACTGACTGCCTTGAAGGTCTACTACATTTTCCACACATTGGCAGATACAAAGGCCCCTTTCCCTGAATTTTATGAAAGTAGAATGCATGTGCTTTTTCCTTCTGCTTTGATGTAGAAATTGAGAAGAAAGTTAAGGATGATGTAATTGTGAATTGAAATGGGCAATTATAGTAAAGCCCCTTGAAGTCAAAATGATATTTAACTAGAATTAATTTATAATTCAGTTGTTGGAAATGTCTCTTTGAGGGATTAACTTTTCATACATTACCAAAATAGAACGCAAAGAACTAGCTGTTTTAAACTAAGCATTAGTTGATTGATATTGTCCAGTAAGTTGTACTATATTCTTGAACACAAAAAAACTGCCAAGGCTTTTTTTTTCTTAGCAAACAATATCAGCAATAGTGCTGCTTTTTCCTTCATATATAGTTTCTACTGTGTTAATGATTGACATTTCCTATGATATGTGTAAGAATAAGATTCTGTGTTACATAAGGACAACAAAATGCACTTTTCCTGTTATCTGGGGATCAAATGGATGTTGCATTCTACAGCTTTGAAAATTCTGCTTTTTAAACTTATGGACAACTAATGTATTTGTTTTTCTCTTTTAAAGTCAAATTATTACATGTCACAATTACTTGCCCTTCATTAATTTTAGATATCTCATTAAATTGATCCAAAAATTAGGGTTTAGGGTCACTGAGAACAAATCTTGTTTGTTTTTATTTGTAACATTTAGTGGAAAACAGTTTTCTTCAAGTCATGAAACAACCATAATAAATTAACATGAATAGGCAGGCTTCTTTCAGGCAGTGCTAGGTCAGTAGAGCAAATTAATAAGCATATATTTTATATTTATTGCAGGCTGTGGGAAATAATGGAAATAGTGCTGGCTAAGTTACAGAACAATGTGCCCTCTGGAGATTGCCTGAAACAATTTAATGAACTTTTGAGACTGCTGAGTATCATTCTGCTTGTGGGCCAGGTGGTTTACAGGTCTGTCCCAAAGCACAATCTGTCATTGTCATCCTCATCAGTGCCACTGTATCTCTTGTGTGGCATCTGCAGTATTTATAGATAAATATCAAGTCAAGCTTCTGCTAAAAAATTGTAATTTAAATAGACCACGCACTTAGGAAGCTGTAAAAAGGGGATGGAATTAACCCATATCATGCTAAAGGCCATAATTATGATAGATGTTCCTATCCTTCAGTTGAATCTAGATTCTAGAAGCTGAATCTAGACTTCATGTAGTATTTACCACAGCGTGTTACTTTGCCAAAACTGCTCTCAGATCATCCAGACATCTCCCATAATTAGAAAACAGCTACCAGTATAAACTGCCTCACTCAGAACTGGGAAATTCAGAGCCTCCATAATGTCATTATTGTTAGTTTATTTACTTGTAAGGCTATTAGTTACCTTCATGATAGACAGGGTCATTGCATGCATCCTGCCTGGATCCTCAGTGGTTATCAGAGCCAACAATCAGCACTACATACAACAGAATTTTGTTGCTTTCATGCCACTAGAGTGTGTTTTCATCAAGTGATTTTTACAACTGGATATGATCTTCAGCACATGTCAGAAACAAGTCTGAAATGCATATCTCACAGTCTGTCTCAAGTAAGATTTAATTATCACACCATCCTGAATATAAATATAATACAATTAATTTTACTGGAAATAAAATCAGATCTTTCACATATTTTATCTGAAATCCTGGGCCACCAACTGCTATGCATTGAAATATCACAGTTCAAAAAATTACAATAATTACATTTTTTCCTGCAGGCCTCATGCCCTAGAGCTATCTGCTGCTGTCCTACTGCATGGCTACAGTGAACTGTGTTGGATTCTGATCCTCAAGATGCATTCCTCTGTTATTTCTTCCTTTCCTAGAACTCACAAACTCCAGACATGTTTTTGATTTAAAGTTGTTGTTTCCAAAGAATTTTGTGATGCATTTAATGCCACCAGTGGACTTAAACAGGAAACTGGGACAGAAATAGTCAACTTCCCTGGGATAGTCACTGTTCTGAAAAGAACCAGAATCAAGAAATCTTTCTGGTAAGAAGTGAGATGCTTACTGTTTTTCAGATCACTAACAGGACAGATGTGGGTTTTAAGAGCCATATATGGAGATTTATCCCCTAAATTTCCATTGAAGCTTTGCTTTAGTTTTTTAAAGCCTTCTATCATATTGGGTTTTAGTGCCTTGAATATTTATTGATTTACACCAAAATCAGCAGATCACAGCAAGCAATCTGGCCAGTGCCATTTACACTTGCTTTTGCAGAAAGCTATTTCCGGTATTATTAGTCTGTATTACCAGTGATGGAATATTATTTTCAACTAATCATTCACTTCACTTTCAACTGTCAAATATAGAAAAGTATAGGAAAACTTGATAGAAAGGAAATGAACTCACAGCATCATTTTATATTAAAGGACTCAAGATTTCCATCAGAAAATAGAAAATGAGATCCTACATTTTTGCTTGACTGATACATATTAATGAGATTTATGTATATAGTGAATACTGATAAAAATCCAGGAGCACTGCATGAAGTGACTCTTTTCTGTCTTTGTTTTTTCTCATTTAGATTTGGTGCAGGGTTTTGCTTAAACACCAGCAGATGTTCGAAAATGGGAACCAAATCTGGGTCGGGCTATTTGAAATGCTTCAAACTCTGCTTTCCACTCTTATGTTAACTCCTTTGCATCCATAGAAGGGTAAATCAGTTTCGTTTGCTCATTTGATCTCACAGCTTTTCATCTTCAAAAGTCCCTCTGGTGCTGTGCAGCACAGAATGGCAAACTCTGATTTCTGTGATCTGTAAGTACATAGAGATTATGGGGTAATATTTCTCTACTGTTTTTCAGTCTAAAGTACAGCTGGTAAAGAGAAATTTTACAAGGGAGACTATGTTGAAAACAGCCATTCTAGATGGAAGGGTAGAAGGACACTGTCCTATTTCTATGTTGGTTTGGTAGTTCAGAACAGGTTCACAGGTGTTCCACAGACCATGCTGCAAGCCAGGCCTGGGGAGCTGAAATAGCATGAATGGCCATTTCCCACAGATTGCATAAGAAACATCTTGGTTTTGTAGCCTACATGAGCTCCCATGGGCCATAAATTTGGGAGTGGGGAAGCGGGGGGCAAGGTATCCTTGGGGAGATGCAAAATGGTTTTTCATAGATTTTTGTGACTGGAACAATTCCAAATGCGACTGGGACAATTCTAAACATAATATCCGCATAACAAAAGCTACTTGTGTTTTCTAAATGATGAAGCAGCGTGTTAAATGTGGGGCTACACAAGCTCAACTTGACTGTGTAGAGACACACTCCAGAGAGAGATGAAGTAGCTAGCAAATAAAAAATTCCTATATTAGAAGAAACTGCCAATAAGACAAAGCTGCTAGACTGACATGTAAAATATGAAAGGATTTTCTCCATTAAGATATTTTTTTCTGCTTTCAGACTACTGTATTTGTAATGAAATTATTTTCATTGGAATAAAATGAAGTACTTAATTGTGTGCATACTATAACAGTGTGTTAAAACTGACACATTCGGCTCTACCTCAGCTTGGCAGGGACACGGCAGAGTCACGCCTGACTTGAAAACAGGCTACACAGAAGGGTCTAAATGCTTTATCCTTACTATCAAATATTTTGTTATTTATGTAGTGGCAAACTTACCTGCTTACTGAAATTCCAGTAGGAAGTTTTATCCTGATACAAGAGGAATAGCTCTGCCTTTTTCTTGATTCTTCTAGAAACATTTTTTTGGTACTTCTGTCATCCCTGGGCACTAGCACATACTTCTACAAAATTAGGTAAACTTTGTAACAGCATATGGAGAAAATAAGCCATATAATTATGAGTCTCTTCTCATTCAAACCAGTTAGTTAAAAAAATAACACTAATGAGGAGTCCTTCAAAGAACATTTCAATCAAGAATGGGCCTGGTGATGTGGTGATATTGTACAGGTAGATATGCTTCTAAGTGTGGGGATATTACAGTCAATGAAAGACAAGGTTGCAATCCGCATGACAATGAGAAGAATTCAGTGAAAACAGATTCTTGATAATATTTTATTATGGACACTTTAAATTGCTTTAAAATACAGTATAGTGCTGATATAACCATTTTATAACTTCTCAAGAAGCCCTGAAAATTATTTAATAACAACAATTTTCATATAACCAAATTATATTGGCTTTGTGCTGTCTTCAGTTTATACTGCTTTCCAACAATACTTTCACATAATTTTTACTGGAAAAGACTATTTTTGGTAAATGGCTGGCTGGTAAAATTTTAAAAAAGAACAATATTCAGAAGGAATGAAATCCTAGGTCATCTGAAGTGACAGACAACACTGTCATTGATTTAACAGAACCAGGAGTGTTCCAGAGTGATCAAACCCCATCCTGATAACCTGCCATATGCCACAAAAACATTTTTATTTTCACAGCATATGTGACAGCTTTGACAATCAGCACGTGTACGTTTTGATTCAAGGTGTGATTCACATACCTGGTTTTACATACTTGGGGAAAAAAAAAATGGGCAGAAGGGACTTCTTTCCATGAGATAATTTCATCGTATTAATCAGCAAGAAAGATCCATTTTTTTCAGAAATAGAGAGGTAGTCCACTGAGGCCACCTTCTATTAAGTACCCAATAGCTGAAACACTGGTTATGGGTCAACTTCTGTGGGTAATTTTTCAGGAAAAAGAAACAATTGAGCAACAAGGGGCATGTTAACATTTCCCTCACAAAGTGAGGACACTGTTTATGTAGCCAAGATTGCCAGAGACTCTTTTACTTAAATTTGTTCATCTAAAAGTTAAACCTTTGACACTTACATGAGTATTTCTACAGTCAATGAGGGAGAGACTTCCAGTGGGTGAAATGCAACCTGGATGTCTACATTTTAGACAGCTAACATCAGATGAGGAAGGATCACTGGTGCTAAAAAAGGGCCAGTGGGGCAAGTTATGACAATTGTCATGGATCTTGGCAAGGACATGATGGCCCAGGACAATGCTAAGTTCTCTCCTGTAAATTGATGGGAAACCTGTGTACCTACATGAGACTAAACAGATGTGCAGCCAGCTTGCTGATCTGAAAACCCATTTTGGCACCTTGCTCCAAATATGCCGCAGAAATAGGTTGTTTATGGAAGGATTTTGGTCAAAGAGCTTTGTGAATATTGGTTCATTTTGGTGCTTGAACTGGAAAATAAAATAGAAATGAGAGTTGGAAGTCAAAGAGAAATGTTCATACCTCTTTTGTAAGACAAAAAGTTAATTTCAACTTAAAACAACTTTTTTTTTTTGAGCCAAATGATAAGTTCTATTTTAGTCTCAAGGCTTAAGCTGCTTTTAGTTAGATTTACAAGGGCAGGGCTCACAAGATCAAAGAGTAAATGATGTTTCCCTTACACTGTAAAGTTATGGTATTCACTCAAGAGAAAAAGCACCCTTGGAGTCCTGTTTATCCTCTCTCTAATTCATTCAGTGGGCTTCAACCTGGATCTCAGGCTTTGGGAGTAAGTTCTCTAATTCACTATCTTAGTGACTGTTAAAAACTCAGGCTCTCAGTCTTCTATTTGATGCTTTTTGTTTGGCATAAAGATGTATTTATAGCCAAATCTTAGCATAGTGTTTGTATCTTCTTCTCCAAATGATGATATAACCACTAATCTGTAATGTCTTTTTCTATTCTGATTAATATTGAATTGCTCAAGGGGGGCAACAGCCCATTCCAATGTATACTGTAGTATAGAGTTTAGGGCATTCATCTGAAAAGGAGATAGCAGCTTCAAATTCCAATCGATGATCTAAATCAGGAGGCAGCCTTGTTCAATGAATGAATTCAATTCTTTCACATGATTGAGAAGTGTCTTACACCATGTAACTCGTTTTTCTTAGCTTTAAGTCCCTTTTGGGCAGTCTGGAGGGAAAAAAGTTACTTTCAAGAACATAATTTTCTAACCTTTTAGATATTTGTGTTGGTTCTGTGTGTGTTTGTGACGGTATGACCAACACCTTTCACCAAACTCAAACTTCTTTTGCCAATATGTTCGCCTACTTCAAATCACCTTTCCTTTTTGCAGAGAAAATTTGACAGCTTTTGTTGGTGGGTGTCAGTGGTCAGCACTTCCCAAAAGGAGGGTCTGGGATGTGTGGGAAGTGCTTACACAGAGAACATTCTGAAAAATAACAAGCTGCTGGCATCCATCAAGAGGCCCAGTACTTTTCTTAGGCATTAATAGCTATGTATAAATATGTGCCTGTGGCTAAACATTGGGAAATTCCATTCACAGGCAACAAAAAAAGGGGCAGAAGTGCAAGTAGACATACAACTATAAAAAGATCAAAAAAGCAAATGAACTACATTGAGCCTGCTTGTGCGAAAATATTTCCCTGGTGAAAACCTATAATGTGTTCTTTTCTTTGGGGCACTTAAAAAGAAATATTTTTCTATTGCCTCTTAACAAGGGCAGTATACACCTAAACATGTAGATATTAAACACCAATTGAACAAAATGTTTTGCCAAAATAAGATTTAGATTCTTCATATCAATCAAACAATCAAAATAGTAGTATAATAGTCCAGAGTATAGCACATATAGTGTATAATAAAAAGGAAAACATCTGCATTTCAGAGGTCAGTCCTTCAATAAACTCTGTTCCAGTGTGCTCACACAACACTTTTTGTGATGAACCAGACCTAAATGACATAAATATTCTTCCAAAGTAAACTGTTTGCATGATCAACACTGATGTGAGAGCAGATGTCACTGTCTTTTCTCTCCTGTCTGTAAATCCATGCTACTTTTTGTGACTTTGAACAAATGAAAATTAAAAGACTTGCATAGAGGATTTTACTGCTCTCCTATTCATGTACATCACATTGCCTTATAATTTCATGCTGACAGCTTTAGCGAAATCTTTCTTCGTTAAATTCAATGTAATCCTTTCGGGTAGTGGACATCCAACCAGCATTTCTGAAGGTAATTAGTGAATCAAATAAAATGCTAATGGAAACAGGTAATTACTTGAGAGCCCATGGGTAATAGTGGGAGGTAATTATTTCAATATCTGCATGCTCTTACTCAAATTGCAGATGGATTGCCACAGCCTGGCTCTAGGAAAGCCTGCAGTGTCACTACTTCATTTCTAAAAGGATAGGAGAGAATACTTGGTTAAGCAAGGGTGCATTTCACACCATAAAAGGAAGCGCAAGTCACATAAACACTTTAATTTGATAAGATAGTCTGTAATTTTGACAGGCCAAAGTAATGCAGTGTAAGGAAAATGCAGCGCTTCTTAAAAGCAGATTTTTACTCTGTACAAAGTTGATTAGAAAAATAAGGTTCATTAAAACATGGATGGAAAACATCTGGTTATATGGCAGATGGTAATTCAGCTATCAACACATCCAACTGTTAAATGAATGGACTGATTTAATACAAAAAGTATGGCTTTCCCTCCTCTATGGTTCATTCATTTGCAGATTGTTGAAGTATTTTTTTTTTCATATTAAACTGAGCTCTTCAACAATTCAAAAAGATTCAAGTCCTCCTTCTCCCCCTTGCCTCTGGCACACACCTTCTCTATTCTTTGTTTTAGCATTGCTGCTGAAACAAAGAAAAATGATTCAGCCTTAATGCAGAAAAGTGGAAAATTTGTGTGTCCTTTCCAGGCATTATAAGACACTGGGCCAAATTTTTGGCTGCAGTAACATTGATTTCTAGGGAGTTGAGCTGACTTTATCTGGTTTCTCCTATATAGTGGAGAAGGACATCCTGATTTTCTTCCTGAATTCCTAAAATAATTTCACAATCAGAAGTATTGCAGTAAAGATCTCTTTAGATACTGCTGTCAGAAACAGTTTCCTAAAATGATTGCAGTGAATCCCACCCTTAAAAGCAGTATAATAAGACAATTATGAGGCTCTTCACACATTGCCTTTGATGATCTTGGAGGCTAGCAAAAACTGTCATTATACATGGACCAGAAGGCGTTTCTCGGCTCTTGACTATTCATTGCAGAATACTATGTTCTGCCTTGCATTATGCTTGTGCAACATCGTTGCAGTCAAAAGGGTTGCGAAACTGAGACCTGCAGATAGAATTTCAGATGTGTTTGCCCTGCGTTTATATTGCTCAATTGCTGTGCACTGATTTCCCTGTTTTCTGGGGTTCCTAAATGTCTGCATGTGCCACAGATGAAGGTCCTTTTAAATTCTTAGAACTGGAAACTTTTGGGTTTTTTAATGAATTAGCAGCTTTGTGTTTGATCCTGAAATTGTTAAGAAATAAAAGTTCCAGTTTTGGAGTAGCAAGGAAGACTCGGATACTGAGACTGAGTGAGTGCGTGGCAAATGGTTTCAACTCAGCCCAAAACCTAAGAAAAATTGAGAACATGTTAACTTAAGCGTAGATACCTTTAGTAGGGAGAGGGTGTCAGAACCTTAAGAAAGGACTCCTTTGGGACATCTACTAGACATTAGCTAGCAGACCTAGATGCATTTCAAATAGAATAGGGGCTTCAGGTATTGTTTATTACTCAAAATTTAATAATTTGAGACCTGTACAATATAACTAATTCATTGACTGCAATGTTAGTTTGGATGAATGATGATTATAAGCATGGTAGGAACTAAGAGTCTAATAGAATAGAAACAGGAATTGATCAGCAACAAATCTATATCATGGAGTTAAGAAAGTAATGGAAACATAGGGAAATTATATGTCAAGCTTTTTTATACCTCATAACAGAAATTAATACATGTAATAAAGTATAAAGGTATATGTTAAAGGAGTACAATGAAGTGGTTCCTTGGCCATATTGACAAGAAGAGAAGAAACAAGAGAAGATAAAGCTACTGTGAAGATAGGATCAAAATTACATATAATAAAACATAGCATTAAAAATATCTTTTTCTATTTTCAGTGGGTGATTTTCAGTTGCAGTTGACATTCTTGGTTAGGACACAGAATGTCCTTTGACTCACATAAGCTGTTCAGCTGTGGCTTTGGTGCGTATAGGAAGCTTCCCATCCATATCCGTAATATCTCAGGAACTGACCCTTGGTGTTCTCCTCTTGGATGTGTGACGTTTATCCTGAGCACTTTGAGTAAATATGTGGCATTCTCAACTTTACTTCCTGATGACTTGAAAATGCACATTAAATTGTGAAGGTTGCATATCCAAATGTGTAACCATAATAAACCACAGCAAAGAAATGACAGTATCTTTTATTAAACTTACATGGCTCATAGAGGATAAAAGTCCAGTGGAATGAACGTACTGCTACTTGAATATGGGTCATTTATGCTGTGTTAGCATATTATTAGATCTAACAAGGAAGTCTTCAAAATTTTAAAAATCTCTCCAGTGGAAGTGGGCACAAAGAGAACCTAGGAAAATTATCTCCATTAATCTATTGATCAGATTTCTCCACAACAAGTGTTTCAGTGTTTCGTTATTTCTTCTTTGAAGTCTGAGCCAAAAAAGCTTGTAAGTGAAAAATGCCTCTGTCTCATTTAGGGAAAGGAGGTCTGGCACGCAAGATATTCTCAAGTTATGTCAGGAATGTAGCATGTTATAGACTTTGACCATATTTCTGGAAGTACCTGCTACAAGATTGCAGAATACATATACATACAGATATCCAGAAACAGCATCTACTTCTGTTTACATCAGACTGGGTCTGAAGCTCATTGGACACTAAATTACCACTATCCAAGATTCCAGTTCAGGAAACCTCTCCTACTAAGGAATGGACTTGAGCATGCTTATTGCTTTTAGCACACGTTCCTCTCCAAGCAAAAAAGCAAAGCATAAATTTGCCAGCAATAATAGCACTAGACAGGCTGTCTTAGCTCATCCTCAAAGTGGTTCAGAAAATGTTTTTCAGAACAGGGTTAGGTAGGTGGAACTTTGGAACAAACACAGTTGTTATAACTGTGCATAAGTCAATGGACCTTTCAGGTGTAAAGCTTTTATTCCTCTTCTGAACTCTGCTCACATTCAGGGTACGCGTCTTTGGAACTTAGTCTTTAAAAATAATTTCCCTTGAAGTGAATAAGTGACTTGTCAAGGCAAATGTTTTGACCAGGAATTTGTATTTACTGGCATGTTCCAGAGCTGGGATTAATGAATGGGCACAGCTTGAAGAGTCAATCAACCTTTAGATGGTGAAGAACCTGAAAAAATCACTATTGTGTTGCTGCAATTGTAGAACAGTAGGTATTTTTTGCCAGTTGTAGTAATAAAGAGGACAGATCCTTCAGCAGATCATTATGAAATCAATAGATTCTGGGTTTTTTTCCTATATTTTTTATATGGTTTCATCCATTCTTACAGATAATGTTTAATAGTTTTGTGTTACTTTAGGAGATATTACCTTATATTGGTATTTTGCAAATTGGCAATTTTTTGTGTAAATATTTAAAAAGTTCAATTCATAGCAGTAAAACAAAATGTATTTTATAATGTTGTTTCTGTTAACTGTTCTGCAATGTTCTTTCTAAGAATTTGTGTTACTAATGCAGCCAGACCTCGGTAATAACAGAAGGAAACTAAAAAAGGACATTTTGAGAAAAAGGCTAAGTCATAAGTGAAGAATGCAAAATAAAGAGATCTGTAACAAATGCTAAAACTTAAAAAGGCACATTGGTCTAAAGGATCCTAATGCTACTTTTTGAATCAAGGTGACAATGAAATGGTAGGTTCCAACTCAGCTTCACATATATACAGTACAGACATCTGAGCTGGGGATCCAGATCTCTTCTGCAGACAGTGAATAGAAAGAGAAATTTTATGGCATGTAGCTGATCTTATCTGTAACATACCTTTACTGTAAGTGAGATGAGATGCACTACGCTATTCCCAACTCTCCCTGTTGGCCATACAGGTGGTCTATGCACTTAGCTTAGATGGAGTCTATGCATTTAGCTCAGATGCAAAGTCTATGCATTTAGCTCAGATGCAGGTATCTTCACTGCATACATTTTGTCAAATGAAGTATATTATGGCTTCTTTTTTTTTTCTTTTCAACACAAGTAAATGAAGGAGATACTGTTGACAAGGATCTCTGCTTGGTGGAAAAGCACAGATTATTCCAGGTTAGTGTTTCATGGAAAAACTTGAGGTTAATATTTGATCTTTCTTCCGCCTGTGTGGCTCCACTGTGACTTCTGAAAACTTTGTTGAATAGATTTTGATTATTAGGCAGATAAGATTACAGTATATCTTTAAGCATAAGGAGAATACCATGCTCATTCAAGTTTGGAAGTTCATTATGTTCATTAAATCTGGACATAATTTAAGTGATTTATTTTTTTTACTGACTCTTTAAAATTATGCAAAAGTAATTTGTTCAATGTGGACTGAATAAGTAAATCAGCTATTTTATTTCTCACATCATGATTTCATTTGAAATACCCTCACTTCATTACTGTTTTTTAATATGGTTTTAAAATCACCCAGTTTAAAACCCCTCACTCGGGACCCAATTAATCTCACCTGAATAAATCTGTTTACAACACAGAGGCTGTTGAAATCTGTGGACAAATTCCACTGAGTCGAATGGAGCACACAAATTCCACACACTTGAAGGGACCAAAGCCTTTTCATAATCAGTATTACCAATTTTCAAAAGCTTATGACATTAAATCAAAACCAATTTTTTGTGCTCAGGAAAAAATGCATATCTCTACGCTATTCTGATCAGCTTCACATTTCAAGCCCATTCTATTCTATTTGAAAATGGTTCCGAAATATGGCTTTAACTGAGAAAATTGGGGGTTTTATTTACTGTTATTGAAAATTAGCTATTTTCCCTAGCTTTAAAAATCATAATTTCCTAGCAATTGGCACAGAGGAAATTAATTCTTTGAGGTGGATTATCCAAAGACATAAGTAAGCAAAACCCCCAGTTGATACATAGTAATGGTATAATAGTTTAATTACAAAACCAGACATCATGAACTGTAAATGTTGTATAATACTACAATGAATATACAGTACAGAAAAAGCTGTGAAATATTGGCAGATCATTGGGCAGGTGAAATGAAACTAGTAAATACCCATCCAGACCCAGTCAAGACTCCAATTTGCCATTTTCTGGCTGAGCAAAGAGGTGAAATGAAACACATAGTTTTTACCTCCACAGCCTCATAACCTAAAAGTCCATGAAGAGAAGCCTGGTGGAAACAGCTAGTATGTGGTGGAATAACTTGAGGAAAAAAGATAGCAATCCAACAGAAATTAGCAACAGCAACTTCTGTCAGGAACATTTTATTGGAGCTGTTATTCCATTTTTCTGGAAGACAGAGGTAGAAGGTAGTGACATTAATTTTTCTGATTTGTAAAAAATATCTCGCATCTCAGAATATGTGTTGTGCAAAAAAACCCAACCATGCATGAGAAGTATGCACCAACATACCTCTCCCCAGCCCCAGTCATCTCTGTACTCCCGTCTCTCGGAAAAAAGCATGAGGAAAGAGAATGCATTTGGTGTTTAGTGTTAAGTGGTGTGACATCAATCGCTATAGCTTATTTCTGTAGGCAAAGTGCAGAAAGGGAAGAGAGAAACATAACAGTACTTTGTCCCATGGGGAGATTTGTCTCACCAAAGCTGAACTGTAGCCCAAGCACAAGATCTATTTCTTCTGTCATGCATTTGCCCATGGGGAATAAAAGGGGAAGCCAAGAGACAGTTTGAGTGAGCAGGTAAATGAATCATCCCATGATTAGCAAAATAATAAAAAAAAGAAGAAAAGGAGAGAGAGAAAGAGGGAACAGAAAGGACCTTTTCTGTTCTTCTGTCAAAAAAAAAAAAAAAAGAAAAAAAAGACTCCAATCTACAGATAGACCAGATTTACTGATTTACAAAAAATAAACAGTTGTTTTTAAAGGTAAAATTAACCTGACTAAACATTCTTGTCAACCAGCTTTATTTTACAGGAGATTTTAAACAATGCAAGAAAACAAAATAATTGCATCCTCCAGATGAAAAACAGCCAGTCAGACTCTCCTGATTCTGCTATATATTGATTTATCGAATGCACCAAAATTTGGTACATTACAGTAGCAGTGGGTGGAATGTAAGAACAGCAGCTGCCCTGAAAAGAACCAAACTGGAAGACATATTGCCCAAGAGGGAGAAAAGGTCACTTGAAAATTCCCGGCATGGCCCTAGGAACAGGCAGCCTGGCAAACAGAAAACCATGGGCTGAAGGCTAAGGTTGCCCAGAAGGTCAAGGCAAGAGCTTACATTGCTCTCAGGTTGCTGCTGCTGGTAAGAGGGGGAAGGAATGATACAGATCCCCCAAAGGGTGACAAGGAAAGCCAAAACAATGTTTGATTTCTGAGGAGAATGAAAAAGAGTATCTGATTGACAGCAGCAGGATGCTTGTTTGACAAAGTTAAAGTAGTTTATCTGGTTTAAAGTCAAAGCAAGAAAATGGGTCAAAAGGTTGTCAACGGGAAACAGTCAACCAAGAATCTGTGCTGGGAGCATTAACTGTACAGTTGTCTCAGAACTGAAAAGTCACACAACAACCAACTATTACTAATATTTTGTAGCCTTGCTATTTGCCCTTTGGATAATTAAACATATATTTACAAAATATATTTTCTGTTACTCAGATGATGAGCTTAAAAGAGACAGAGAAGACATTTCATTACACAACACATCTGCTTAAATATAAGATCCTAAATGTGTCAGCCTTCCTCTTGTAAGGATCTACTTTCTCTTCTTTGTCTTAGTAGGCAGGTACTGTTCAATGCCCTCAGAGGGAGACTCTATCCACCTGTAGTTCTGCCCCATA
The DNA here is from genome assembly GCA_013399435.1 of Arenaria interpres. Classification (NCBI taxonomy): domain Eukaryota; kingdom Metazoa; phylum Chordata; class Aves; order Charadriiformes; family Scolopacidae; genus Arenaria; species Arenaria interpres. Next base: position 191,007 of record VXAK01013561.1, read on the forward strand.
GAATTTGCAGGACACATTTTCTGCCACAGCTACAACAGTAACTAACACATACAGAGCTATGACTACTCAGTTTGACATTCACAGGGCAATGGAACCTCGTCAGCCCTGGGATACTAAACGGGAGTACTAAAAGACAGAGAAAACAATTTGGTCTGCTGAAGCAAAACCACATTTGAGTCATATTATTTCTTCTGCTGTAAATGTTATTAGTAGGTATTGATTCACTTAACTAGTAACCACGCAGCAATTCAAAGGCTTTAAAACCTTCTGCTTGGGTGGGAAGCAACATATACTGGTCTGTGCAGTGGCTGTAAATGGGTCTGGTTCATTACATCAGTGTAATTAAATTCAAATATCATGTAAATGAAATATTATAGAAACATTTTTTATTGTCTTTTATAGCAGCAGCCAGATTAAGTAAGCTCTAGTTGAGCTTTGGCCCCTTTAATTTTCTCCCTGCATAAACTCACAACATCCTTGTAGTCCTCCTGAGTTGTCTACCCTTTCTTCCAAAGGTCATTAATTCTCCTATTTTTCCTGAGTTCAAGCCAAAGCTGTTCAGTCGGGCCAGTCTTCTTCCCTGATGGCTTGTCTTTCAGCACATGGAATGGTCAGCTCCTGCGCCTTTAGGATTTCCTTGAAGAATGTTCAGTTTTCCTGAACTCCTTTGCCCTTCAGAACTGCCTCCCAAGGGACTCTGTCAACTAGGCATCTAAACAAGTCAAAGTCTGCCCTCTGGAAGTCCAAGGTGGCAGTTCTGCTGACCCTACTCCTTACTTCTACGAGAACTGAAAACTCTATCCTTTTGTGGTTGCTATGCCCAAGACAGCCTCCAATTGTCACATCAGTCACAAGTCCTTCTCTGTTCATAAACACCAGGTCCAGTGGGGCGACTTCCCTAGTTGACTCACTCACCAGCTTTGTCAGGAATCTATCTTCCATGCACTCCAGGAACCTCTTAGACTGTTTCCTCTCCACTGTATTTTATTTCCCCCAGACATCTGGTAAATTGAAGTTCCCCATGAGAACAAGGACCAGCTGCTTGTAGAGTAATTTGTCTGCCTCATCATCCTGGTTGGGTTGTCTGTAACAGACTCCCCCCACAATATCTGACTGTTAGCCTTCACCCTGATTCTTATCCAAAGAGTCCAGGAAGGGCATGACACTATTGCAAAGATCAGTAGATCGGTATAGTCTAGGCAGTCTAAGCATTCATTTTAGGTCACTTGTGAGGAAAATACGGATGAAATAGTTTGGAAATGGAAGGTTTCTTCTTAGATCAAACAGCTTGGATGAGATGTGGATGCAGCCAGTGAGACCAACACCCAACACTTTGCAAAACTTCCCCATGGCTACATCCTTGTCCACATAGAAAGGGTCAGAAGGAGTCAAATGTTTTGGAGTATATATTAAATTTTTCCATCCAGAAGTGTAAGGAAGCCTAATTCAGCTTTTTGTCACTACTTTGGCAAACCTTGCCTGGGGACCACCCCAATTCTGGTCAGATCCTGGCAGATGGTGGCTGCTAAATAGAGCGATGAATCTGTAATTAATACAGAGGATTTCGCCTATTCTGTTCCTGGCAACTCTTTTTCCAGTTTCTCTGAGAAAGCTGCCTACAAGTAGAGGCTTGGGACTAACTGTCATAAAAATTAGGCATGAAAATTAGGAGAGCAACTGTTGTCTAGTGCAGGGCTGCTGAAGTACACTGAGTAAGGATGCATAACGCTGTCTAGCATTTATGCTGACAAGTTAACAAAAGCCTGTAGTTAAACTCAGTCAAGTTGGATTACAGATACACATGTAAGCTACTTGATTCAAAAGCTCTCCCAGCACTCCAGCTAGTTCCAAATATCACAAGGATGTCTATGACAAACACATCACTTGACATAGATTTGTGTGTATCAGATATGTGAGTGTTCTGCACTGCTTATTGGCAAGCTTGAAATGCAACTTGCGCATACTCTTTGTATAAAGATGAGTGTAACTAGGATATTCAGGTTTTTAGCTGTTGGATAATCAGGTCTGTTATTATTGTGCAACCAGTGATAAATTAATGTTGGGATCTTTTGCTGCTTGTTGTACTGCCTGAAAACAGAAATTGAATCAGAATCTGACAGAGTTCCTGGCCAGAGATGGCCACAGCCACTGATGTTCGAAGTGGCAGAGTGCAGAGGAAAACATAGCACAAAGGTAGTCCTTATTTAGGTGTTTCTAGATCTTATAGCAATACAACAGTAAAAATGTTTTCTTTCTTGCTTACTCACATAACTAAAATCAGTTTATTACGCAGAATCATAGGTGTACAGGCTTTATCAGAAATCTTTTCAAACGGTTTCTTTTTTTAGCATGAATTATATAGAATATTTTGAAAGGGTTTCTTTGTGTTTGTTGTCCAAAAGGATCTTAAAAAACCACCATTTGAAATGAATGTATCCGGAGGGATTTTTCTCTTTCCTACTCTTTTTATCCACCTATTATTTTCTTCAACACTTATTTTATTTTGACAGTGTCTGCATCTTGCCCTTCCATCTAAATTTCCACTGCTGTGAAGAGTATTTTGGAAAAAGAGGTGGAGATTTTTTTTTTATTTCCTGACATAAGGACTAGGAAAAAAGTTGTCTGATGGAGCTATTACCTTCAAGTACTTTGCCAATCTGATGATAATGAAAGTTATTTCCTCCTGTAGTTAAAAATACACTTTTGAAAGTAATCGTTTCACTCCTCCAGCCACTTCTGATGACTCATTGTCCCAAGGCAGGGATCCACAGCATTGTTTGTGAAGTTCACAACCAAAAGATTATTAAAAATATGCCATTCTGTAAATCAGTGTTTTCCTGAGTGTGAAAAACAATTAAATCCAGATGGAGGTGTAAATCTGAAACTGAAACAAACCAACATACTAAATAACAGCTTTAGCCATTTGATTATTAAATTTTGAAGATGTTGGAAATCACCTGATATGGCAAATCAAGAAAAATTAGGGCAAATCAGTGTTTTAAGAAACACCTGGATGCATAATTTAGGCTGATAGCAGCTTTGCAATTCCCACTTAGCCTATTCTACCTCTCTGTGTTCTTATTACATCCATATAGTTTAGGTGTTAGGATATTTCTGCTATGTTTCATCAACTTCAGCTTCTCTGTGGAGCCTGCACTTTTGGTTAATCATCCCAAGGTCTTTTAAAGTGTTTAGTTAGTCTCAAAAGTGTTATAGTGATTAATGAGTTAAGCTTGTTGCCCTGTAAAGACACATGTTCAATAGGGTTCTTCTGAAAGACTACCCACTAGCCCATCGCACTGCTGCAGAAATAAATTCAGCACTTTTCTTGGAAAAAACCACCCAGAACATTGAGACAAAGGCACTTCAGGTTGACAGATATCTAGAAAGTTGGCTGCTACACTTATCCAGGTGGAAAACTATGGGAAGCGGGTCAGAGGAAGAACATTTGAATGTTTAAAAATATATAAATGAAGCAACCAAAACCTTCATGCTGCTGTGTCATAGAATCATAGAATATTTTGGGTTGAAAAGGACCTTTAAAAGTCATCTAGTCTAACCCCCCTGCAATGAGCAGGGACATCTTCAACTAGATCAGGTTGCTCAGAGCCCCGTCCATCCTGCCCTTGAATGTTTCCAGGGATGGGGCATCTACCACCTCTCCAGGCAACCTGAGTCATCTCTGAGTGCTGAAACTTCCAGCAAAATCACTCAACATAACTTACGTATTACTTGACTATATAACAAACTCCTGAAGCAGCCTCTCTGGTGGCAGCATACCATACATTATGTGGGAGGAGGTGCAACTTTTATTGTAACTGTGGTTTATTAACCTTCTGCTAAGGAAGTCCCCAAAGAAGTGACGTATTGCAGGGAAGAGAACAAGAAGCTCTGTATAAAGCCCACTCTACCTCAGTCACTGAAACAGAGAGGCTTTGGTGCATGAGCCCTGCTTGTTTCTGTTCTTTCACACTTCTGATCACTGAAACAGGCTGCTGTGACTGTGGAGGTGGTATGTTGGGTCTGTGTGAAGCAAATCAGCCGGCACATGTGTGGGCAGCCACCTTATTGTAGTTTAGAGAGGTTTGTCGGCAAGCTGGAAGGATGGGTGGTTGGAAGAACGGCAGAAGCAGCTTGAGACTGTGTGGGAGCAGAGCTGGTGGCCCCATGCTTGCCCTGCCTGCAGATGGAAGAACCAACGCCCTGCTGGAAAGGAGCTCAAATGCTGAAAAAATCCAGTAGAACATAAAAGCTAAAAATAGCAGGCTGGCTTTTTGTCTGGAGTAAATCAGTAGAATCCCTGGATTTACCTCAGCTGAGTATCTCGTCCTTTGCATCTCTCCCTCCACTCACAGTTCTCTGCCAGCAATTCAGGGGATAATTGGATCATCTTGGTTTAACCACATTCCAGTGCAAGGGGAGAAGATGGTAGAAGTTGGTACCACAAGAATTTTCAGTGTCAGCTTTTATGCTTTTAGGACAGTTCATATTTGTATCTCATTCTGAATGAATGAGTTGCTATAAAATGGAAGTTTCATGTATGATAAAGGTTTGCCCTTTTTTCAACTATCTTAGAATGGTTTAAAAAATAGAAGCTTCAGAAACTTGAAGCCTCTAAACCAATCAGTTGCTCGAGGTTGCAAAGGTATTATGTACAACTAGCATGTATTTTCAGAAAACGTGCAAGTCGGCCTGAAGGAAATTTTTCTGCTGAAATCAGTGCTTAACTTAAGAAAAATTGGTAACATTTTACCTGGAAGCACAACATGTTCCTAGTTTGAAGTTAATTTAAATAAATGAGAGGCCATCCACTGCTGCAATTAATTAATTGTCAAGGCTTTCTTGTATCAGAGTTCATTTTTGAAGAGAGAACAAGAGAAGCGAACCTTGCTTTGGAAACTTTAAAAGAAAAACATGTTTCAAACCCTAAAAAAACTTGTCTTTAACCCAGTTGTACACACTTAACACACATCCAGCTGGAAATCAGAAAGATTTACTTTGACCAACCTTAAATACCCAGAACCTAATAGGCCCACTCCTGTGTGTACAGTCTGAAAACACCATCTTAGTCTCTGCAGGATCAGAGATTCTGTGTGTAGAAAGGATAAGAAATGAGTTTTGTGAGATGGCTCTTTGCAACCTCCCAGTCGTTCTGTGTGAATCTCTTGTTATCATCCTGGTGCATCTCCTTCAGAACTAGAAAATTTCCTATAATCAGCCTGAGTTTAATAAGATATCACTATACATAGCAAGGAAGAATAGCTCTCTGTACTTTAAGTCTTACCATAGTGCTTCAAAAAAGCATACCAACCTAGCATTTCTTAATCTAAGCTTGTTCCAGCTCATCTCCTCTGTTTCTTATTGCCATTCATATCCTTGTTTAAAATAGCAGAGTCTCCATCAATTTTTGTTTCCCTGTCATCAATTATTCCTCTCAGCCTTGAGCCATATTAAACCAAAGCTTTCATACTTTCCATCCATTGTCATCTGTCTCATGCTCAGTTTTTACTTGTGCTTAAAAAATTCTTAGCAAGAAAAACAGTCCACACTGTGTGATCAAAGTGTGGTTAGGATCCTATCCTTTATTTTGTTACTTTAAGACAAAAATATAGGCACTAGAGGTAGATTAATAATTTGTAATGAAAAGTAAATAAGAGAAAATTGTTTGTGACCATTGTGGTTTATTTGCAAAACTTTGCAGATTTATTATATTCAGGCTATGGCATAAAGTAATACAATATGAGCTGTTACGAATTACAGAATGCATGTGTATTAAATAAAGTCAAAATATAATGTGATATTAGGTCATCAAATTGCCAGTGTACTTTATATCCCTGAGCTGTTTATAAATAGGTAGCAGCATTGAAAGATTCATCATTTCAGGAGATTTATAAATAGGTATGTAATGTTTTTCCCTACATGAATAACACATTTTCAGTGTTTCACATTACAGCTTGAACACCATGTCATACTCATTATTGTATATTAAGGCACACAACTTTGGCTCTTCTCTGAGTTAATTAGTGAAAAAAAAAAAAATACCAAAGTACATTAGAGATGATGAAAATGAGGAGGCAAGAAAAGCCACAGAAAGAAAACTATTTTCAGTTGTGATTAATGTAAGCATTGAGTTCCATATAGTAAGAATATGCACAAATGTATTTATACAGTTTATATGGTTAGCTTGGCTGTGATAGAAAACATTTTTTTGTGGCCAAAAATCTATTTGGAAATAATGACGCTAAATATGTTAATTTTCAGAAGTAATTTTTAGGCAGTGCCTTTTAATTCATTTGTGGCTCAGAGTACACTCAGATTTTTCACAAAGTCCTGTCTCATACTGCAAGAAGTATGGTCCCAAGGTCACTTCAGAAGACTCGCTTTCTCTTGCCTCCCAAGAGAAGATGATCCACCTGGTTGTGCCTCCTGCACACATGGAAGGTTCTGGAATTTCTCTGGACATCCTTTTCTGATCACCGGAACACACTGAGTGAATGAAAGTGGATTTATGATAATGCTGATGAAGGTGAGTAGCATGGCATAAAGGGTTTTGGCTCTTCTGGAAGGCCACAAAAAGTCACAGCCTGATACTCAATTATTAAATGAAAAACCTCAGAGAGATATTTAGCTGCAAACAGAAGACAGGAGATACAGGGTGAAGGAAGAAAACAGAATGAAATGGTTCATTCTTTCTAAGAGCCTGTAAGACTCTCTTAAATTAACATCCTCAGATTTTTGGAAATTTCAGCATTTTGGGGACTGCAGTTGCTCTTATGGAAGCAAATGCAAAGCGACACAGAAGGAAGTCGTAAGACCTCAGTGTGCTGGAGTTTTCTCTGTGGATATCACAGCTCCATGGCATTTCTTGCAGGCTCTGGTTTTGCTTTGAAAATAAAGTATATCTCATCTGAGAATCCAAATCTGAATTTTTTGCTTAAAAGGGGATCTGCAATGATCACAATGAGTCAGGCTACGGTTTTACAAGAGCGTTTTCCCACTGAGGCTGATTTGCTCTAATGGCTATTGATTCAACAAACTGTAACTTGGAAGAATGGAGGAGCTGTGAATGGAGCTGGGCTGGAGGAATTAAATTACCCTAATGTAACTTCTAATGGACCTACCAGCAGTGTCCAGTCCTTCCAGAAGGTCCCGAAAACAGCTCTGTCCCTAATTTCAGCCATTATCACAGGCAGTTGCGTTGCTAATGCTGTGTATCGATAAAAGGATAAATGCTATTTTTGCTCGTGGTGTCAGGAGGGCTGGGTATCACATTAAAGGCATAGACTGCTGAAGTTCTGTCCTTGAAATAGTCATGGCTTTCAATTTCTTTCTCAGCATGTGTTTAAATATTCCCAAGAGCCCCAAACTGCCTCCAGTTGCTTCCTGTTTAAATAAAAGATGATTCCTCTTTTTATTCTGTGGAATCCATTCAAAGGAAAAGGTCATGCCCAAAGGGAGAAAGCAATTTCCTTATTCTTCATTTCAGAGCTCTGGGGATTTGTAATTTAAGTTTCCCAGAACAGACTCAAATCTTTTTTAATTGATATTCTTTGTTAATTTTCTTTTTTTTTTGAAGGGAGGGTCATGTTTGTCTAGTCCTAAAGCATAACCTTTACAGTATTAAGAGTGGTTAAATGCCTGGCAGCTCAGAAATGCAGCATGCCTGAGATAGCCTCAGATTAGGTAAAAGGATAATTAAAATAACTTATTTCTTTTAACTTAGTTTGTTTCAGCTGATGCCTGATATCAGTGATTCTAAATGCACCCTTTTTTCCCGCTTACTAAGGGGAGACCATGAAGTATTTCACGGATGAGTATTAATGTTTACTAATAAGCATTTCCTCAGTGGTGACTACAAGGCTTTGCTTTTTCAGAAGATTTTACAACATTTTTGTCTGAAAATTGAGTTGACCTGGCCATTATACTGATGAGGGGAAATTATTCCAGCAGTCTCCAATGATATTTAGAAAGAGATTTGTTTTCCTGATGATATAATAAAGCATACTGATTTTAAAAATTGGTTTGTCTCTTTTTTTTTTTTTAATGTTGTCTTACATTGATGAAACCAGACTAACGAATAATAGAAATAGAAGAAAATCTTCAAGGATAAGGCCTGTGGACATAGTAAGCACCAGTAGAAATGGATCTAAGTCCATTGATGTCTGTAGAGGTTCAAGCTTGGGAATCAAACATAACATCTCAAAATTATTAGATTCAATTGCTATAAACATTTTTATTTTTTGAAGAATGGATGATAGACACATCTCTCACGATGCGGACAGCTGCTAGCATGAATTATGATATATAAATATTTTTTAATTTTTATTCTAATATTCAGTAGTTTTCAACTGTTAAAAAAAAAAAGTCAGGAAACCAGTATTTTTTGGCTGGAGTCTGAATTCTTTTAGTTTACTTGCATTTTCTGTGCTTGTTAGTAAGGAGAAGGTGCTTTCTAAATTACTCAATACTGCCAAACCAACAAGTATGCAGAATGTCTTTTATATTTATGATTTTTGGTTTCTTTCCTTACAGCCTCTTTTCCCAACTCCTCCCTTCTTACACAAACTTTGTTTAGTTAGTCCGCTGGAAATACCCTGATCAGTAGGATGGAGAACTTTTTTTGGGCTCTCTGTCACCTACTTGACCACCTCTACTTGGCTTTGGGTGCTGTCACCAATCCTCCCTTCCCTCACATCTCCCTGACCTTCCTCCACCCAAGCGTGTTCCAGGCTATGAAATTACTTCTCCCTCTACACCTACCCTTCCCAAAGGCTGCCCCACGAGCTGTGAGACAGAAGTTTGTGTTCAGCCCCAGGCACGTGGGTCCCACTCATCACAATGTAGTCACCCACTGCACAGCTTGTAGCCTGGACGCTCTCTGAAGCACTGAAGGTTTTGTGGCTGCCCGGTGTTGCCAAGGTTTAACTTTGTTAGGCACGGACCATTGCGAGCGCAGCAGCCGCTCTCATGTGAGGGCGGGAGGGACTGCAAAACAAATGGATCAAACTGTTTCAAAATAACAGTCATTAAAAGCTGAGGTTTCAAGCTTATGTAAGTGAACAAGCTTAATGAATATTTACAAATAAAAAATTGGTTTAGAACTGTCTAGATAAGCTCATGTATAATTCAATAATCAGAGATGAGAACCAAAGACTTGCAATCTACTTTCCTTAATGTAACATTAAGGATATACTTCTTTAGAAGTAGGCTATCACCTATTCCTATCCCATACAAGTCCAGACTGATTACCTCCTACATGTGCATTTATTATTCATAAGTATCTACTGAAAACAATGGATTAACCATTTTAACAGCACAGTTCATTTGTGAACATTCTTCCTAGCTTTCCACATTTATTTTTTTTTTGTGATGGATAACACTGTGAGTGGATGACTGAGTCATTTTAACAGAGCTAATATTGGAACATGGAACTATGATATAAACTTTCCTTATAAATACTCATGGTGGTTAAAAAAAAAGTCATGAATGCTAAAAACCCTACAAGTTTTTGGCATACAAAATACATTATGTACTTGAGGGGAGTCTTTGTGGGCAGTGAATAATGTGAGCACACAACCATAGCGAACCAAACTGATAGGCTCTGTTCACGGAGACACTGTGGATCAAGGCTTCTTTGACTGTGCCTGATGCTGTCTGAAGCCATGTAGGAGAAATTGTTCAATTAAGCTGAATGAAATTTCACAGGGGTGCCATCGTGGTTGTATAATATTCTTAATCTGACTATGATGATTGCTGCTTGGCTTGAATGGATGAGGTCTGGGGGGGCGTGTGTGTGTGAGAAAGATAACAGGAAGGATGACAAGTGACAAAATATACTAAAGAGAAAAAAGAGATTATTGCTAGTCCCTCCAAGGTACTGGAAGTGGTCTCTCCAGCTAATGAAAGAAGACAAATGTTCAACTACTCTTTCTAAATTTGCATTTAATGCATGCACAATTCTGTGCAATTACAAACCCATTTGTACACCTAGATGAGTATTTAAATGAATGTAAAAAAATCTGCATATGCACTTTTACAGTCTGGTTTACAAACCTGAGGAAAATATCACCATGTGGAGGGACCTCTTTCCAGCACTGTCTCAACACATGCATTCAGGAAAGAAAATATGTAAATCTGACCCATAAACCTCTGTATGCTTTCAATACTCAGGTATCACCTAGGAGCAACCTAATAGTAAATACCCAGACTCAGGAATAAACCAAACCAAATCAGATAATCAGATAGAGCTCCTGGAAAACTCCGTCAAGGATTCACTGCCCTTTCGCTGCTTCTACCTTCTGTAATGAACAAATTGTTCAAAGATGTAAACCAAGCTGTTGTAAAACTTCAGACTAAAGAATGTGCAGCAGGTGGCAACATATGTGTCCACTTAGTTCTAGCCAAAACAGTCTAATTTGCAGAAAAGGGTACAGAATTTCACTGTGACTCAGCTGAGGGGGCGATCCAAAGAGAAAAGAAGCTCTAGCTCAAGTGTTGGGCTGTTGAAGAGAGTAGTTATGAATTTAGTGGCATTTCTAGGCTACCCTGACCTATTGGGTGTAAAATAATTCACTTTGTACTCTAAATTTTGTCCGCCTGCTTGGGGCTCAGTTTCCCTTGGGATTTGGTCTTCTTCTGTTGCTCCATTTTAAGAAATGTTAAATTAAGAGTGTTTATACAGGTTAAAGCTTGGGAAAGAATAAATGAGTTTGGCCAAAACCCAAATAATGGAATCTCTGACCTTTCAGCCATTCTTATAAACAGAATTTAATATATTATTATTTCTTAATATGTACAGTCTCCCTCTAGTGGTCGTTTAGTCACTGCTTAAACCAGGCAACACCTTTCTAACTGCAGTGTAATTATGTCTTGTCCAAATTAGTAATTTTGATGACAACATATCAAAAGCAATTGTCCAGCAACTAGCGGCACTTGCATGTTGAATAAAGAAAATAAGAATGAAACCAAAGTGTACCTCCCATCTGAAACCAAGCCAAGATAAACCAAGTCAAAATAGAAAACAAACCAGAGTTTCATAAATTAGGGATATTTCTTGGGAAAGTCTCAATTATCTCAAACCCATATTTTTCACAAAATTCACATTTTGACAGACAATTTCCAATAAGCACGTATATTGAAAGAGCTTTTCATTCTGAGCACTTGACATCTCTCATGTATGTTGGCTGGCTGCAGTAGTAATGGATAGCTCCGATATAAACACTTTGAATCACTGTCTGTGAAAAAGCTTCATGAAAGTGATCAGAATAATTACTTTTTTTTTTTTTTCTCATCTGGAGTGCTAATAAACAAAGAGAACAAATTTACCAACAGATCTCCTATCTGATTGGCAATAAAATCCAGGGACTTTAAGGGAGTAAAGTTCTTTTTTTCTTTTTTTTGTTAAAAACATAATCAAGTAAACCAAACTCATGAATAAAAAAATACAGGCATCTTGAAACCATTCTGTTCATTCTGTTTTGCTAATTCTAAAGTTATATTTAAATTATATTAAAATGGTCTTAGGAGGACTAAGCATCCTTCACTGAAAATGTCAGATAGAAGAAAACCCTTCTTTGTTTTCTTTTGAATACGCAAAAAAACACTGATAGCAAAAAATGTACCTTTTTGAACAACTAAAAATTAATTTTCCTTTCAGGTTTTTCAGAAATATGGAACTCTGCCTGTGCACTGAAACTATAAGTTATCTGCAAAGCTGTACATGCATGTGAACCCAAATCCTCCTGTAAGGTAGATAAAATGGTTATCTGTACGGGCATTTCTACTTTATAAAGTGAGCTTTTTTTGGTTCTTTGGCCAAGGGAATGGAAGAGTTAATTAATATTTATTTATGTATTCATACATTTATTTCTTTTTAAGAAAAGTAACCTTTAATATGCACAGACTCCATTTTAAACTAATACAGACTCTTTTTTAATATTTCTAAAGAAAGAAGATGGGGTGCAGAGATTTAAGACATTTCATTTCCCCCCAGTGAGCACACATTAGCCCAATACACAGTGGTTTTGAGATTGGGTATTTAAGTAATTTATATATATTAAAAAAAACCAAACCCGTTTGATGGTTTCTAAAACATCATGAATAGCTCAATAAATTAACATTCAGTGTTAAAAGGAAAAAAAGAAGTAACATTATTAACTAAATAATTTGAAAGTGTTTGTTAAGTATATGAGACAATCAGGGAACTGGAAGAAGTTTTAAACAGTGTATTCTACCTTTTACTAGTTTTTGTCACCTTCCTTTTTTTTTTTCACATTTAACCAAACCCTTTTTTCTTTTGAGACTATTAAGGTGTTGCCTGAACTCAGTTTTGGAGTCTGGCCTTCATAGAGTCAACAAGATGGCCTGTGTATTTATTAGCAATACAAAGTAAGCAAGTAAATAACTTATACTGCACTTCCGGCTGTCATTCTGCATATGAAGAAAGCAACAACTACTGCACTTTTCAAGATTCCCTTCCCAGAAGATAGTTAAGCTGGCATTACCGTCCTTTTTGTATACTGAAAATAGTACAGAAGGACCAGTATGGACAAACAAATCAGGTCTAAGAAGGGACATGTAAAATATGTCCTCCTTGACTGTCCTTTCATCCCATCCTAACGATGTTTTTCACTTTCTCTCCTTCCTTCTTTCCACTGAATACTGATAAGGGAGAGTTCAGCCCAAAGCTAATATGTCATTTTTAAGATAATGATTTTGAGTATCAAATGTTTGGCCTGCACTTTTGGAATAGCAGACATATTAGATCATTCATTTTGTGGTGCCCTTGTTTATTGGAAAGTAACTTGTACTTTATCTTCTCAGCCACAATCATGTATAATGTTTTGGGTAGCAGAATTGAGTTTTGATTATTAAATTATAGATTTAGAGCTGTATTCTTATTGAATTTCCAGGTTAACTTTTTTGTTGTGGCTGCCTATTTTAGTTATGACTGTGTGTAGGTAACTGAATGTCTCTGTCCTGACATAATGTTATGCGTAAATAGGGAAATTAAGAAAAAACTCTTTTTGTACAAAATAGCAGTCTTACCCTAGCATCCTATATTTTGAAAATACTATGATGTCAGCAAAGCAGAATCTGAAGCTTAGCTGGCAATGCATCATTCATTCTTGCCCAAGACTTCTTTCCAGGAGAAAATCCTGCCATCAGTCCTTTTACATAATGGGACATAAAAAATAAAGTAACATATTGTAACTCAATGGTCCATCTTTGCAGGCTGCCTGACAAGTTACATTATCAGGTGTCTGAAAATCTGCACTGGGGGATGCTGAAAAAGTGAAAACTGGAATGTGGTGAAGAAGTATGGAGACATAACATTAAGAAACACTTCAGAATAATAGTGTATAAATTCTGTATGACTCAACAGCTGTACAGGTAGAGAAAGCCCTGCATGACATCGGCTGATTTAAGAAAACTTGAAGGTAGAATTAATCATTGATGTGGCTATTTCTGGAAATGAAAGAGATTTTGAAAGGGAGGAAAATGTGAAAACCATACAGATTGAGTGACTGTACCATAAAATAAGATTTCTCTTGGTAATTTAGCAGTAAAAATAAATGTGGCCAGCTCTAGGATCTAACAAGAATGTGTTGGACACAGAAATTGTCTGGATTTACATATGATGCTTGCCAAGTCTACCATTCTTGGAAATCCCTCCTGCATTCCTGTTTCTCTAAAGGGAATTCGTGGTTCATTTGTTTGCTTCCAAAGATGACTATGAACAAAATTCATACCCTTAAAGGAGGATGCACACTGTAGCCCAAAGTTCTTTATGCAAGCAACTTCTGGTACCTTTTCTCACAAAGTCAAAGAGTAGAGACTGTCATCAACAAACATGGTAGAGAACATCATCTGTGTTCAAATCGTTGACAACTGGATTCTCAACACTACAGGTAGCGGTTGCATTGAGATAAAAACTCAAATAAATTAAAAAGACAAATAAATAATAGAATAAGGCAAAACAACTAATAGAAAAGAATAAGAGAAGGGAAAATTGTCTGGTATGACAATCTGGATAGGAGCTACCCAGGAACATGATATGCAGGGTATAGTAGTGAGGGGAGCCTCCCATCAAAGAGCCAGGGAAATATTTTGAAATACAGAACTCAGTCAAATGCAGTATTCCAGCTGAAAGACCAATAAGAAAGAGGCTTGATCACACCTGGAATTACGATTATAAATAAAGCATACTTGGCAGGAGTGTTAAGAGAAGGAACCTGAACTGAGTTTCCAGGGTCTTTGATGTAGGTATACACCAATTTGGAAAGATCTTCTTTAAGGACCTGAAACTAGCACAGAGCTACAAACTCCTAATAACTTGTATAGATCCTAAAAAATACTGCCAGGGCCCGATTCTGATCTCAGAGTCTCCAAATTGTACAGGCAGAAATTTCTGCTGCCTTTGCAAATGTTATGGACCTCAGCAAACAAGTTTCTTCTCTCTCTAATTAAGCTGCTAGTCCTGCTTGGTGGCAACACTGTGTGTTATGAAAGGCTGGAGAGAGAGCACCATTAAGTATGTGGTGAAACAGGTTTTAAATTCATCGAAAGCTGAGTCCCTAACCTGCTAGCTTTCCCCCTTTGTCTGTCCTTACAAGTTAAGCAGGTTTAACAATGATCAAAGGTACCAGGGTGATAACTGGCTGCAGTAAAAAATAGCAAAACAAAACAAAACCCCAAATCCTCCTCCCTCCCCAGCTATTCAGCAAGTTGGTGTGTTTTTGCTGAAATGATGCCCCTTCATATTGAGAACAGGCTGTTGCCAGAGCCATCACCTTCAGAGTGTGAAATAGAGTGGCATTAAGTTCTGGCTGCTGTGAGTCATATTTGTTTGTCCTCATACAGCCCAGATTTCCTGCTGGCATCCTAGATTGCAAGAACATACACATGGCGCATGCATGGAGCAATGCCTGCTTCCTCAGACAAAGAACTGAACAGTGTGTGACAGCAGGCCCACCCCTCTGGAGACTGGAGAGTGCAAATCTGTTCTGATGATGAAATCCACAGATGATTTCATGGGAGAGGACGATGAAATTATATTTCAGCAATCCTGCAGTAAAGCACTGTAGCACTCTTTCTAGAAGAGAGGCTATGAATGAAAAATGAATATGTGTGTAAGTAATTTCTGACACTGTAGATTCAGGGCAGAACGACAGCTATTGACCTTTTTGTAATGTTTCACAATAGCCATACATTTTGATCTTCAAGCTCTTTTTAATGAAAAGTTATGGAAAAATTGCTACATAGAGTACTTTTAAAGAGCTTTTTGAAGACTTCCTTTGTGAGAGAAATTTTTCTTGGCCTATTGCTGTGAGAGTGTTGACACTTAAAGTTTGTTTTCTTCATCAAATTTTTCTCTCAGTAAAACTGTAGAACTTCTCACACCATACAGGGCTCTGTGTTTCCTTTCCTGTGCTGCCCACTCGTACCCTGACCACTGCAAATTGATGCATAAACTTGACATGCATTTGAGAAATCTTCTGCTTCTGCATCATGTACACATGGAGGAGAAACAGTGCAAATTTGGATTAACTAAAACCAAGAACATAATCCAAAAGTGCATCTTGGTCTCTGTCATTTAAACTTCAGCTGTCACATTGGCAGGTGTGGATGGAGCACCTGAGCAGACTGCAGAAATGTGCACCACTGACTAGTGATGTGCAACATCCAGAGCAGGCAAGGGTCTTGCTTTCTGCTGGGTTCAGGATAGCAGAAACACTGGTTTCTGTTGGCTCAAAATGCTGGAAGTGTTTAATCAGAGAAGACAAACGGAGGAATTAATTCCTTTTATGATACCAAATTTATGCAGGTCAAGGAATTTTTTCCTTGCACAAGGCTGAAATGGACTCTTTCTGTCTGCAGCAGTGGCTCTTCAGTCCCAGTTCCTGGTAACCTGGATCTCACTGGTAACTGGAAGTCACTGTCTCCAACGTGAGGACTGATTAGCTAGAGCTGTGTTTTGATTGCTGTATGAGGCAGATGCCTTTTTTTTCCTACCAAGCTGGACATCCAGACATCCAAGCTGCCGGTTTTCTTTACAGGTGAAATCCTGTCTTGGCCCTGTGCAAGGAAATAACACTCACAATTGCAGGATTTAAAAAATAGTGTAGCTATTGCCTAAAAATCAGTAATACTATGTTGTTCAGATTAAAATAGTACTGTTAAATACTGAGCCTATCTTAGCATTGGGGCTTGTTATGTTTCTAAAGACTTACAAACAGGAGAATTTACTGGCATAATTTTCCTGATACATATTACCTTGCAAATCACTGTACAGACAAATTTTTTTCTGAACAAGTTTAGAACTCAAACTCCCAAATAGCACTTCTCTTCTGGAAAGTTTTAGGAATTTATTTATATTTGAATCGTTTACCACTCGCTCAAATGTAGTTGAAATTGGCTAGTGGGTTCAGAATAATTTTTTGGAAAAAATGAGGAGTGTGAGCAGACAGCAGACAGACAGCTCAATAGGCAGACAGCATGATCACATAAGTACTGTTTTCTTAGGAAACAAAACTATGTTGGAGCACCAAGAGGCTAGTTGTTTAAGATCTCTCATCTATAACTTTGGAGTAAAAGTAATGCTGGCTTATTGTCTTTTAAATGTCTAGTCCTAACAAAACTTTGTTTAATAACCCCTCTGATCACTAATGGAAAATAGAGTATTCAAAAATGTTCTGACACTACTGTGTTCTGAAAACTACATTGCTGAATTGTTATTAACAACATTACTCCTTCCATTTCACTAGTAGGCCCATAATACCATTACCAAAATATGGTGGGCTGTTAGTCAAATTTTTCTTTCTTGACTGTGGAGCTGCGGCTTTTTTGGCTTCTAATAATCTCTTTAAGTTATCTTACTTTTTGTTTGCATTTGCCTCCTAGTCAATATTACTTATACTTACCCTCAGCTTCGAGAAATTATTTGTTTAGAAGAACCATGTATGCAGCTGATTAGGACTGCCTTCTAATTACCTATTGAATATAACCAGAACATGATCACCACTCTTTATCCATCTTAACAGCAGATAAAATAAACCATTTTTGAGTACCAGACCTTTCATATAGGAAATCATGTTCTACAACTTTTAGAAATTGTAATGCCTGTGCCCCACAGCCTACACTTCCTAAACAAAGCATAATTAGTTTTCCATACATGACAGGAAGGTATGGTAGTCAATTTTCTGGGGTAGTTCTTTGACCTGCTACAGACCTCCCATGATCACCATCTCCTGAGCTAAGTTACCCAGTTCCCAGTACCCATAAATGTTTTGCTGCATCTCCATGCTCTCTCCACTGTGTCCTTACATCTTGTAGACAAATATTTTAAAATTCCAATCGCTTGAAACATGCTTACTATAACCTGCTTTGCCAACCACAACACCCTTCTGCTTTCCAAGAATTTTCTGGTGTTTTTAGCCTAAATATGTGAACAAAAAAGTAATTTCTTCACCTTATTTCCCCCTTAGTTCAATGAATTTGCAAAAAAAAAATCATTTGATTGGTTTTATTATCTCTAATGATAAAACTATAATTATTGTCATCACTATTAACCAAGTCTTCCGTACTACTTCAATTTGCCATTGATGGGGAGGCTAGTCTGTACACCTTAATTATAAGCCTCTGCTTATATGAAAAGAGTATTTTTTCTACAGAATTGTCATGGAAAATTTCCCAAATCCCAAATCTTCCCTTTCATATAATTTGTATACTCAACAGTCTACAGCTCTCTCACTCATGAAGTGAATGCATCTCCAGGGAAGTCAGCTGAATCCTGTTTAACATCCTGAAGACTATAATTTACATAATTCTGTGTGGTATCTCCTTATGGAAGAATGTTGCAGTTGCTGTAGGAGCTTCCCAAACTTATTGTTATGGATTTATTCTTACTCCAGTGAAATGTTGCAGTATCTTAGAGTCCATGAGATTTTTGCTGATTTCTGTTTTAAGAGCCTGGAGTAATAGGGTTTTCAACAGTTACCAAGCTGTGTTCACAATTAAAACTAAGCTGATCAAACTTCACTGGAAAATAAAAAAGACTGACCTCCTCTCACCACATCTATTGAGAAACTATTCTAGAAAAAGACTCCTCAGATAGATACCATCTAATTTTCAGCTGTGTTCTTCAGTTTACAGCATTTGTTATCCTCCTTTCTTCCCAGTATGCAGTGAGGAATGACAATTTATCTCTCTCTCAAGGAGGCTGAAACACCTCTCTTGGATGCTGCTTGCTTCATCCCATCAGGATTATTTTCACGTACAGACTTTGTAGCTTTCTGTTCCTTCAGGGACTTGCTGTTTGGTATCTGACTCACTGAGTAGCTGGTAGTGCTGCTGCACTTAAAGCAAAGTTGAAGGCTCCCTGATTTTCATTCTCTTCTGGTCACCAGGACACTTAACTCAGTTTTTTAGCACATTCCAGTCTGGGGTTTGTCCCTCAAAACAGCTGTTTACATGGGTGTGAAATGGCGTTAAATAGCTGCTTCTGGATGATATGCTTATTTTCCTATGATATGTTGGCCAGATTATATTCAATGCGCTGAAAAGAAAAATACAGGAAATGGTGTATCTCTGTACTTATACAGAACAAATAAAGATCCTCTCTTGGGCTGTTATAGACTTGCAAGAATATCAAGTTAAAACTGTTTTCTTGACTGCAGTGAAGGATTTACCACAAATGATGAAATTCATATTACCTGATTTTAGCTGTCTAAACCTTGGGCATTTTTTTCTTCTTAGTTATCTATGTCTCTTATATAAGTTGGAAGCAGAAAGAACATCCCGCCTATCATAAATACTTATTTTGGGATACTTTCTGGAAGTGTCTCTCCCTCAATTTACTACACAAAGAGTCTATACAACCAGCTTTAATTAAATGCCTAATTTTTAGATGTTTTTTAGTTAATTCTCTCCTTAAAAGACTCTAGGCACTTCCATAAATTTTTAACTCCTCAATTTTAATAGATGACATTTCATAATTATGTTTTCTGGGGATAAAACACCACTCACACAGAAAATTCATAAGTCCCATGTGGCTGGTTTTGCACTAAAGGGTTTTGCAAGGAGGAGGAGCCGGACTGCCAACATATATGAGTTGAAACCAAAAGGCAGAGATCATAAGTGAGAGAAGAAAGCTGCTTCTCGTCAACAGGACATATTATCTAGACCTGGAATTGCTGCAGCTTCTGTCTTAACAGCTACTGCTTGAAATAAAAAGGCATCCTTTACATTTAATGAAAAAGACTGTGGTACTCATTATTTCTCAGGTGCCAGTGATTTTCTTGGATGTAGTTGTGCCAGCAGAGCAACAGACTAGATAGTGTGAATAATGTTCCAGAATCTGTTGTGAATTTTCTAAATTCCCTTAATTCTGCATCACTAATTTTTCCAGAGCAAAAATCTGACAGACTGCAACCTGTCAATCTGCTTTCTTCCAGCAAAGGGACAGTGGCATATATAGAACAGTTTCTGCAAGTGACTCATTGAAAAATCCAGATTATTGATAGAAAAGACATTTTCTTAAACCTACCAAAACATTAGCAATAGCATTTGTGACCATTTATAACCCTTTCTGCGTGTAACCTTAAACAAGTCATTGATGTCTTTAATGCTTCAGATACTCCGTTTATAAAAGGGGGATAATAATATTTCCTTTGTAACTTGCTTCAAGCCATACCGATGAAAAACGTTAGATAAGCAGCAGCTATTCTCTTCATTGTTGTTAAAACCTTGCTGACAGGACGTGGCTAACACTGCGATTCCTACAAGACCTCGAGATACAGTTTCATGCCTTTTGCAGAGACGATTCTGTACTTGATGTCCTAACTCGCTTAACATAAAAAATAAACAACATAATGTAATTGTTCTCTGCTTTACCTGGTTTGACTTTTAATAACAAGACGGCTCCTGGGGACAGCAGCCCTCTCTGTTCTAATAGAAATTTGGAACAGCTGCACATAGTCCATTCCAAGCTTTCCTCCTTGTATAGTTTATCTCCAAAACCACCTTAGAGCAAACCCCATTTGTTTACTTCAGTGGAAGTTTTTCCACTAGGCATGTAAACTTATCCAACCTATCTCTCCCCAGTGCTTATATATAAAAATACCTAATCCATCTCTGCCAGAAAATTCAAGGAAGGGAATAAGTGTAGGCTATCCAAGGCTAAGCAAACAAAAAAATCATCAAGGATTTGGAAAAACTTGTTAGTTCATTTTCTCTGGAAGAACAAGGAGAAGCAAGCAAAGCAGTGAGTGAAACCTGGTTTCCTAAGTTTGCTCCCCTATTCTCTAAGCATATACCTGGCTCCAGCTAAACCCTGCACCATTTCAATGACTTCTTCCCTGAAACCTGAATGGGAAAAAAGGCTGGCAGGGCTGTGGCTATCCTGGATCCATGGTAAGCAACTATTTGGGCTTTGGGAGAGTGGAGAACTGATAGTCAAAATGGCAGCTGAATATTTTTGTTTCCTTGGAAAAACAAGCCGAAAACAGCCACAGATCCTCACTAAACCACATCCAGTACATTCCCGAAGGCCTAGGTCTTCAAGTGTGCCAAAGTTTAGCTTCATCATCTATGTGTTCTATTGGAGCACCTATTTTTAATCGCCTGAACAGCTTCAAAATCTGCAATGCCTCATTCCAGTCTTTGCCACCTAGAGCCTGTGATCCCAACCGAGTCTCTTGTAATTATGTATAATCTTCAAGGAAGGGATTAAATTGCCTTTTTTTGTCTCCTTTTCTCTCCTTTCAGACTAAATATTGCTGAAACTTGGTCTGTTTACCAATACTGTACTGCTACAATCTTACTGGTCAGAAGTACTATGTATTAATAGTGTAATGGCTAGTAGGATGCTGTTATAGAAAAATGATGATGACATAAAATATTTCTCTTCCCATCAAAAAGAATGAACTGTATGATTATAAAAAATAATCAATAAAATAAACAATCATTCTTTTATTGATACTAAGTAGGCTGTAAATTTTTAATAGAATAATATAAATTGGTTCAGCTTCTGTGCTTAGATGTTAACATGTTAGACTGAAGTGCGCCTGCTTTTACAGCTGGTCATCCTGACTGCTGCTTCCCCAAAGGGAAAAAAGTGACATGGGATCCCCAGAGTATCACTGAAATACTAGTCAAAGGCTGACAAGTATCTGAACAATTTGCTGATACATGTAGAGATGGCCTTCTCTCAGAGTAGTAACTGTGACCTTGGCTCTTGCGTTGTATCTCCATTAGTACAAATCTGGCAATATTCAAGAGAATTAAAAACCTTCAGGCTTCCTGAGTGTAAAGAGCAACTAATTTCAGCCCAGTCAAGGAAAAGGCCTCAAAAATAGAATCATAGAATCATAGAATGGTTAGAATTGGAAGGGACCTTAAAGATCATCAAGTTCCAACCACACTGCCATAGGAAGGGACACCTCCCACTAGACCAGTTTGGTCAAAGCCCCATCCTTATACCCAAGCTCCCATGCTAGAAACAGTAAACAAGAAATTAGGTTGGAGTGACTACTGATTATTGCAGCTACTGCCAATATCACATCCCTTACAGATGTTAAATCAGACCTTTTAACCATGTTCTGACTTCAGTACCCATGGCTATGCAGCACCCATGGCTATGACACAGCAACGTTTGCCTCAGGGTTGTGACAAAGATCTGTGGGAAAAAATTAAACAAAACCGACTGTATTGCTCCAGTCCTTTCTTCCAGAATGTTTGTGGAGTGTGGCAACAAGTGATGGCTTTTTCCACTTCCCAGAGCATTGTTTGATTATACTAATAAATGAGAGGTCACAAACAGTAAGAGAAGGAAGACCCTGAACTATACATAATAATTGGGGATTCTGAACTGAATGCTTTCGGTTGTGATCACGTGGTCATGCCTCAATATTTGGCAATAAGTTTGGTATAGGTTTGTCTCCACAACACACACATGCATGGCTGAAGACATGTGAATGAATAGGCTATTCTGCTCAGGTACACCCTGAGCCCAAGAGAGGTTAGAAACTAAAAATTTCTGTCTCCTAAACTGGTGATGTTGTCCAACAAAGATGTGATTAGGAGATCACTCCTAGTTCATGGCTTCTCACATATGTGGCAACAAAATGCCCCAACTATCACTCCAATATTGAGTCCTACCGCACTCAGCTCTATTATTCTAATAGCTGGGGAGCACAGGCCTCAAGAGACATCATGGGTGATGACGCTCAAGCCTTGTTATCACAAGCACACATGCAATACAATAAAATCATAGAGGTAGCAGCCTTCAACTTCAAACTAGGAGTTAAGTAGCATTCCTTCAGCATCTCACTTCTTTGATGGTTAGGAAGTGATTCTAATTTTCTGCTGCTTTTGGGGCTCAGCATGAGCCATTTGGATTCAACAGGAAAATTAAGTTGGACGGTTAATAATATTTCTCTTTATCATGTTTTTGTCTTGTGGTATAGTCTGAAAGCCTTCACTGGAAACAGATGCCTAGGAAGGATCTTCTGGTTATATTCTTATTCTTGGAGCTGCTTGCAAGTTTTGGTTCCACTGACTTCTGGATAGCTGTCTGTGCCACGACATGGATTTAGCTCCTCTGCTGTTGTAGGCACCATGTCTTATTATCCCATGCATTAAAGTCCCAGATTTTTTATAAAAAAGCAGCTAATATTTCTGTTTCTATTTTGATTGGAAGGCTCTTTTAAAACATAATTGTTCTGACTGCTTTAATTTCCAGAGCAATTTGTTCATGCACAACTTATACTAGGCTTTTGTAATGCCAGCATTGTTCCTTAGCTTAAAATAGCTGTTTTGAAACTCTGCTTGCTCCCATACAACAAACACAACTCCTCTCAACTTTTGTTTTCTTAGTCTAAACTCCTGCCAGACAGACCCTCTACTCCCTTATTACCCTGTCTTTCCTTCGCTAACTCTGTTCCAGGCTGAGTTCATCTTTCTTGAACACAGCTGATCAGAATCATCTCCTCAATCTCTTGCACAACAGCATTAACACTTCCTAATCTCTTTTGATGTGTTATTTCTCAATCCGTCTTAAGAACACATTATTTTTGGGTAGCTGCATCACACTGGCTCAAAACCATCGTCTTTCAAAACTCAAGAACTCTGAAGCCTTAGAGTTGTTTTTTATTTGTTTGGTGGGTGGTTTTGTTTGTATTTTTTTGTTTAATCTTTTAATAGATGAACACCTATCTACACAACTCAGCATCTAGATGATGTTTTTTGAATGTTTCTTTAAAAAGGTGTCATCTGGTATTAAAAAATATAAAGGTAGTGTTCCAGAGTATCTAAGGGACTGTCTTACTTGTCTGAGTATCTTTTGACATCTAATAGTTAGGCATCTAAGCTAACTCTCTATGCTCTTTTTATCACCAATGGAGAGAGACAAGCACCTCTAGAGTGCGATTTAGCTCATCCTAAAATAGATATCTAAAACAAGAGGGAGGCATTTCTCTTTGGAGATTTCCTCTCTCTCCCTGTAGATGATAAAGGAAGCCTAGGCAACTGTCTCAGATGTTTTGCTTAACTTGTGTGTGGCAAAAGTAAGAAGATTTTAATCTTATCCTAAGTCAATCTGTGAAAAGCTGTTCCAAAAAAGATTTAAATTTGCCAGTGGCTATAAAATTTATGTTTCCAGATCATCTGGAAATATTTATCTACTAACTGTAACAGATTATATACATACAGGGCACTTCTAATCGTTCAATAGGCCTCTCTTCAAAAAAACACCTGAATATGTCAAAGGTTTTTATGCTCACTGAGTTGTGTTGACAACCCTGGAGATCTACAGATACACCAGACAGCTATGAATTCTGACCTAGATCCTACAACTATAAATATGATTATTTATCTGAGAAGGACTTCTCACTCATGAGAGGCTGCTGATGAACACAAGTGCTTGCAGAATTTGGGCAACAATTCATGACAATGTCACAAATATATTATGCAGTATTGCAATAATACCCTTCCTATTGAGTACATGATATGCTGGATTAGACACAAATAATTTAGCACAGATCCTTCTATTATTTAATTTTCATTTTATTATTTTTATTTTTTGTCTTGTGAATGATGTTGATACATGCATTGGTAGATAAGGGGAGAGCAACATACATATCTACCTGGACTTATACAAAACATTTGATACTGTCCTGCATGACATAGAATCATAGAAGGATAGAATCATCTAGGTTGGAAGAGACCCTTGGGATCGAGTCCAACCATCTACCCTACTCTACAAAGTTCTCCCCTACACCATATTCCCCAACACCACATCTAAACGGCTCTTAAACACATCCAGGGATGGTGACTCAATCACCTCCCTGGGCAGCCTATTCCAATGCCCGACCACTCTTTCTGTGAAAAATTCTTTCCTTATATTCAGTCTAAACCTACCCTGTTGGAGCTTGAAGCTATTCCCTCTCGTTCTGTCATTAATTACCTGTGAGAAGAGACCAGCACCAACATCTCTACAGTGTTCTTTCAAGTAGTTGTAGAGAGTGATGAGGTCTCCTCTCAGCCTCCTCTTCCTCAAACTAAACAGTCCCAGCAAGACATCCTGGTCTTTAAACTGGAAAGGCATGGATTTGATGAATGGATCACTTGCTGGATAAAGTATTGGCTGGAAGGCCACACTCAAAGGACTGTGGTCAACTGTTCAATGTCCAAGTGGATGCCAATGATGAGTGATGATAGTCAGGGGACCAGTGCTGTTTAACATCTTTGTCGAAGACATGGACAGTGGGATAGAGTGCACCCTCAGCAAGTTTGCCAATCACACAAAGCTGTGTGGTGCGGTTGACCCACCGGAGGGAAGGGATGCCATTCAGATGGACCTGGGCAGGCTTGAGAAGTGGGCCTGTGCAAACCTCACAAAGTTCAACCAGGCCAAGTGCAAGGTCCTGCACCTTTGACACGGCAATCCCAAACACAAATACAGGCTCGGTGGAGAGCGGATTGAGAGCAGCCCTGAGGAGAAAGACTTGGGGCTGTTGGTGGATGAGAAGCTCAACTTGAGCCAGCAATGCACACTGGCAGCCCAAAAATCCAACCACATCCTGGGCTGCATCAAAAGAAGTATGGCCAGCAGGTCGAGGGAGGTGATTCTGCCCCTCTACTCTGCTCTGTTGAGACCCCACCTGGACTATTGTGTCCAGCTCTGGAGTCTTCAACACAGGAAGGACATGGACACATTGGAATAGGTCCAGAGGAGGGCCATAAAAATGATCAAAGGGCTGGAGCACCTCTCCTATGAGGACAGGCTGAGAAAGTTGGGGTTGTTCAACCTGGAGAAGAGAAGGCTTCCAGTACTTAAAGGGGGCCTACAGGACAGATGGTGAGGGACTCTTTATCAGACAGTGTAGTGATAGGATAAGGGGTAATGGTTTTAAACTGAAAGAGGGGAGATTTAGATTAGGCATTATGAAGAAATTCTTTACCGTGAGGGTAGTGAGGCACTGGCACAGGTTGCCCAGGGAAGTTGTGGATGCCCCATCCCTGGAGGTGTTCAAGACCGGGCTGGATGGGGCTTTGAGCAACCTGGTCTGGTGGGCGGTGTCCCTGCCCATGGAAGGGGGGTTGGAACTCAATGATGTTTAAGGTGTTTTTCAACCCAAACCATTCTATGATTCTTATTATACTTTTCAAAAGGAGTGAGATGAAGTCAGAGGGTTGACCTAAAACACATTAGAGTTTGATATCCTTATCTATAGATATCTTTCAGTAAGGGGAACACTGTCTGTTAAAAACTGCCCTACCACATCTATTTTTAGTAGGTAATGAAGAAATGTACTTAACATTTTGTTCCTTGAATATGAAGAAGCACTTAAAAATGACACCCCTTTTTGTTGTGGTGAGACACACTTTCCATTCACCCACCTGAACACATAAAACCCCCATGAAGCCCAATGAACAATTCAGTTGTTAAACCTGAGATCACCTTTTATCTTTCACTCAAAGGCACCCCAATCCTTCCACAAATAAGTGTAAAAATAAAATTGAGAGAGCTACTTCCACCTTTCTGTCACAGGAAATCTTGCTGAGACTAATCTGCTTTTTAGAAGGTTTACTTTTAACTAGGATTTCCTTTCACTGCATGTACACACACTGAGCCAGGAAGCTCCAGTCTGAGTCAATGCTAAATGCGTTTGGTTTTCAACTTGAGTCGGCTTGCAAATGATGGAACCAATGATTCATAATTTCCATCCTGACCTTGTTTGCTTTATGTTCACACTGTGGCAGGTGAACTGTCGTGTTCAAGATCATCAAGTTATTTAAGGGGAAACTGATGCCATCCATTAGCCTGCCATGTGAAAGACATATTTGCATGAATGAGAACAAGTTATAGGTAGGTGATATGCCACTCAGATATTTCAAAGAGTTCACAGTTTTTGGTAAGTCTAGCATAATTTGCATGTTTCAATAATGCTGCACAAGTTAATTGTCGTCTATGCTTGTTACAGGCCTATTATTTCTCAGTCATTCACTTCTTATATCCAGTTAAATAAACTGATTTTTTTTTCAAGGTAAGTCTGTCTGATAATGGATTCTCTATGTGGTATGCTATACTCGCGATATGGGAAGTTTAATTTTAAACATGGGTATGCAGAGCTGTATTGCAGTCTGTTTTGCTGGCATATAAAATTTTTGAATGGCCTTGAAATGTCTATTTACTTTGTCCCCTAATGTCCAACAGAAAAAACAAAGCAGAATTAAGAATCAGGTGTTTCATTGTTATGCACCAAATCCTTTGAAGCACTGGTTTTCTGATGCTATCATCTATCCCTAAGAACTTATCAGAACTGATTTTCTTCACTCATTTTTATTTATCATCCCAATTTTATACACTGTTGAGGTGGTGTAGGAACACTAGACTTGCAAATCCTCCATTTGGAGCAGAAAGGACAGTCTGAAGAGTCCTTGTTGCATGTTTCATGTAATTTCTTCTTGAAACATGAAGACCTATGAGCCAAGTTCAGACCATGTCTCTGTGAGTGATTTTGATCACTTTCCAAACCTTAACAAATCAACCAATATGTACTTTTTGGGTCACAAAATTTCTAGGTCCATTGTTCTAAATGGAAAGTCTATGGAGAAGACTGGGACTGCACAACTGTAACCTTCCTCTTGAAGTGTATCATTTTCCAGCCAGGAGAGAAAGCAAATGGGTAAGAAGGTGCATGGCTCTGTCAATTGGTGATGACGACTTGCTATTTGGGAGTTACAGTTAAGGGACTATGACACCAGATCCGTGCATTTAAACTTGCTCAAATTGAAAGAGCCTAGAACTGAGTATTCTCATTTCCTTTTGTGAGACTACTATGCACAAGGATGTCTTTTCTTCTAAAGAAGTCTTAGCACTGTTGATCTGGGGAGCACCATCTAGATTTTCACACTGGTTGGCTTCAGGGCACCTCCTGGCTTAATGTGCACTGGGCCAGTCTACAGAAGCATTAGGGCCCGTGATTAATGGAGGCAGGAAAACACACTTAGACTTATGAATCATTCTTCGGAGGTGCTGAGTTTTCACACTATGCCTATATATACATCTATATATAGGATGACTAGCTTCCCCATTCCTATCTTAGGTTGGCTGACTCACTATGCTGAGGGCAGGTGCTTACTTTTTAGGCAATGGCCTATAAAATTAGGTAGCCTGGGTGTAACCACCACTGGTATGATTCATTGTACTCAACTTTACACATCTATCAGTCAACTGCTTAAGCCTAAATATTGGTTTCCTCTCTGGTCAATGGATGGAAACAGACACTTTTTGAAAGTCATTTTTCCCAATAATTTATGGACACATGCTTTCAGATGAGTTGCATTACCAGCTGGTGCTGCTGCTTATTTCTCAACAGCTAGCTCAAATTTAAGTATCTTTTCATTAGATCTCTTAAGTAAAGTGGGATGGATCTACCTTAGGTATTTTAGGTCTCACTAAGACTGATTCCACTGAGCCTTGGTCAGGCACATTTACTCTAGTCAACATGACTGACAGCAAATGGCTGTAGGGTCACAGTATTTCTGTCTGGGAAATGCTAAGAAAGATGGGAAAAGGAAGCCACAATAAGACACACAGAAATGTCTGAAAGAACTCCTGTGTAAGGATGGTTAATTGTAACAGTATTGTTTAGAAAGTCTCTGGGCATCTGCTGTTTGGTGAGCCACTTATTGTCCACTATGCATGCCCCCAGAGTCTGGCCATGCTTGACAGTCCCCGGCATGAACACAGCACTTTCCGTTAGGCGTGCTCTCCCACTCAATGTGTGAGAAGAAAATGTGACTCACCAGAGCTTGGTAACACTTATTTAGCAGGTGGGTTTCACTTGTGGCTGTCACGCACTGTAGGTACACCAAAACAAGAAAATAAAATCAGCAGCCCAGATCTCTAGATAAGCAATTAAGAAACTTCGCTTTACTTTCCCGAGTCCAGCACAACTGACCCAGAAAAGGGCTTTGCGAGAAAACCCTGGATCTTGGTCAAGTGAAGACCAAAGGATACCCCATTACCAGAGCTTTGTGATTTCAGCAAGGTCGTATTAGCTCAGGTACAGCAAAAGAATTATGAATGCACTATTGCCAGCTGTAGTGCTAGAAGAAGGACTTGACTGCACATTTCTCTACACAAAGCAGCTCTCAGTTATGCCTCTGAAGAATGAACTGTAAATCTAGGTAGCTGCATTATAAAAGAAGAACTAAAATTTGCAATGTACAATTTGCACAGCTGTATTATTACATGCAGAAGAAGAGGGGGATCTCTGTGCACAGACTACCTGGAACAATGGGAGGTTATATTCCTTATTATTTTGTTCAGAAAATGAAGTCTAATACTGCAGTAGTAATAGTAGGACTGATTACGGAGCTATTATGAAGTAAAGATAATGATACACTTTGAAAAACTAGCAAAGGTAAAGGTCCAACCCCATGCAACAGAGAAATGACAAAAAGTATATTTTGAGGAAGTATGATACCCTTAGAGATCACAAAAAGAAACCCTCTCTCAGAACTCTGTCTTTAAAAGACTTTGTTATTTTCTGTAAAGCTTCATATACTGAATTTCATTTTCTGTTTCCAGTTCAGTCCCGTTAAAATAGTCCCCTATAATACAGTATAATTGAAATGGAAATATCCCAATTACAACTTCCCAAGAGATATTTTTTTCTTGGCTCATCTATAGGACCTTATAAAATTCTTGAGACATACCTGGACCATATCCCACCTGCTTTCAGATAAACAACAGCAGGAGGAGTATATCTGGGTCTTGAGTTACTGTGTAATCATTTTCTTGCTGAAGGTATTATAGTACCAGGAATGTATTTATTCAGCTTTTAGAAGAAAACAGGCAGCTTGCCGACTGCAAGAGAACTACAGGGAACTTGTTTATTTACTACTAAGATGTATGCATTTGGCAGGGCATCTGGTCACATTTTATTTTGTCAAGAATGGGTATCCTGGAGGCAAGGTAGCCTGAATATCTGAGAACTGTTTAAGGTACATAAGGAATGTGGATCAGTGTCTGAATATTTTCAAATCTTGCACCAAGTTTTGTTTGAATGCTTTAACATAATATAACCTTTTATGCAAGAAGTTTTTGAAGCACAAGATACCAAAGCCAGAGAGATTGCAAGAAGAATTTTCTTTGATCTGATTTATCTCCAGAGTATTAATATACTTTAAAAATAAACTGAGCTCAAGCTTTATATCCAAGTGATGAACCCACACTGTTCACAAAGCTGTGCTAGCAGTACTAATGAAATAAACAGATATAAATAGTCAATATAACCTAAAATAACTTGTTACCTTTTTGGTGTAAAATGTAGAGACTTTTTACAAACAAAGCCTTCAAACCTTTAGTGCTCTGAAAATGGAATTGACCTCATTTTTCCATAACTAAATAAACACAGGAATGCAATTGCTTTATCTGAGTCCCTATTAACAAAATTCTAAAAATACTTTGAATGCACGTCATGGGCACTGCACGTGTGCACCTAATGCTTGGTGCAACTGCCTGCTCAGAATCCAGGGCGTGTAAGAAGGCTTGCAGTTGCTCTTACTGGCATTGAGGAGGAGGGAACAAAGAAGAGAGAAATGCAGTCCTTTGGTTTAATGAGATACCTGTGGAGGAAGGGGCAGTATTGGGGAAACAGAGAAAGAGGCAATCAAAACAGAGAATGATTTTAAATCTCAAAGTAGCTGCAAATCTGCAGATTAGACTATAGTTTATCAGGAAAAGGATTTTTAAATCCAGTAAAAGGAAGACAAGTTAGATTATTTTTTTTTTAATATTTTTTTATTTTTGAGTTATGTTGGAGAATGGGAGTTATTTCCCTCCCTAGACTTGTGCAGATCTGAGACCTCCTATGCTGGACAGGCTGTGCTACCAGGCTCTTGGTTCCCTGTCAGCCAGCCACACAGATGATGAACAGCAAGGAAGGTGATCTGGCAGGAAATGAGGCAGATTTTGAAACTTCCTGATTTCCGTTGGCTTTTCGTTGATGAACAAGAAAGACTTCCAAGTTCTTTTGGAAAATGTCTGACCAGCCTCAGCTACTGACCTTCCTTCCTCACTTCTGCAGAGATTCCTCCTGCAGTCATGGGAACAACACCAGTGAAGAAATAGAAAGCTTTTTCTCTTGCACAAGGAAGCAGAAGTGTGATGGCAGCTGCTTTGTGAACCAAGCAGCTTCAGAATGTCCCTTGCCCTCTGCAGGGACTGCTATCCCTGCAGATAGCAGTCTGCAGGGAAAGAACAGAGTGAGGAATGAAGACACACATGATCAAACAGTGACGGAGATTACTCAGTGTGGGAATGTTGAAGGGCTGGAAAGCCCAGTGGCAAGCACAAGTAAATATTCATCACTTGCTACTGTGAGGGGAGACATCATGTCCAAGAAGAAATGACTGGATGCCATGGGTAAGATTTTCTGTGTGAACAGGTATGGAGTCCTAAGGGTAGGACACGTTTTGATTTTGCCTTTAACAGCCACTGACATGCGGTTTTTCCAGACACTCTACAGCAGGCTCTCCTATACCATGATGCTCAGAATAAAGCCACATCTGGTCTAAAGTCCTCTCCCTCCATTCTCTCCCTCTTCTTTTTTACTGACTTTTTACCGCTCTGAGGAAGGGAGCATGATCACAATCCTCCTCTCAAGTGCTTGTGCTGCAGGAGAGCAGCTCTTCTCTAAGGACATTGACTGTTAGCTCAAAGGCAGAGGATCTTTCACAACATTTGACAAATCAGAGGCAATGCACCTGTTCTAAAGACAGCTATGAATATGTTGTTTTCTGAGAAGGCCATAAATAATCATAGTGACATACTATCTTTCTTATGTAGCAGTATGTGGTGTAACAGATGACTCCGCATTCCACATACATGAAAGCTGTAATAACCAGAAGTCTTTGTTTCATTATTACACAAGAGCAGGAAGAAGCTTTCACTCATACACTGCCTCTACTGCCTGAGAGAAGGGTGGCTTTGACCTCTTTGGTAACTGGCTTCGAGAAGTACAGCCATGGTTTGATTAAGTTAACATTACCAAGAGTGGTCTGTGATTGTGTGTTCCAACCTGAGTCACCTGAAAGGAGACCCATTTTTTGAATATGGGTAACATCGCTTTTCAACATCAAGTGCTTCTGAAATATCTCAGGAATCCTTTTTAAAATTCTGATTTTACAACATTTCTCAGGCTGAAAGTAGTAGCATCATAGGGAGTGAACACACCCCAGAAAACCTTTCAACTTGAGAAGTCATAGATAACACAGTTATTTTTTAAAGTTTGCACAACATCAGTAATGACTATGCAATAAAGGACATTTCATCACAGAAATATTTTGCATAGCAGTGCACCCTGCAAGTTTTGTGCCATGACGCAGAAAACCTGGAGTCAGAGATCACAAAGCAATACTTCATCTGTTTTATGTAGCACAGCAATTGTTCCAATGCTACAGAAGGCCAGGAAATAACTGAGAAGCCACTTTCTTAGGTTACAGGATGACATTTCTGGACTATTCACAGTAACACACATTAATATTTTACTCTGCTTGGAACCCTTTACGCATGGAAAGCTTTACAGTTATTAAGGCTGGATTGAGCAACTGATGCACAGAACCTACACTGTGTGCCCTTGTTTGCTCTATGGCTTTGGAAGGACCTCAGGAGAAGGTACGAACAGTTTCCACCACATCTACAGGCCTTGGCAGATATTTCATGTCCATTCTCCCTCTCTTCTATTAGGCCAACCAGCAAGAGCTGAATGCAAGCTTCTCCGCTGTGATCAAACAGGACAGGCAAGAGGAAAGGAAAAGCAGACATTTATTTAGACTGCCTACAATTTGCCTAAATGGAAGGATGGGTGCTCAGGTATACGGATTAGGCATGCATTTGCTTCACAAATGGCTGTGGCAGTGTAAAGAATTTTTCCTATAAACCCCTGCCTCTGGCTGTAGGTTTCAGTGTCTGAACACACTTAGACTCCTTCAGTGTAAAGACTAGTAGCATAAAATAAAAGGTCATAGGACCTTAGCTTAAGCTAAGTTCTGGGCTTCGTACTAAAACAGATGAGGAAGGTTCATGCTTCTTTTCTCCTGCCAGAGTTGATGAAGTGTTATTCTCTGGTTGATAGGAAGTAAAATATCAAACTGCTCCAGCTGCTTTCTTCAGTGAGCACACATCTAAGCCATAATTGAACAAGACCTGAAATACCCATGTGAGACCGGAAAAATAATTTTGTGGTCAAGAGAAAAGATGACCTTGTGGTTAATTCAGGAAACCAGGGCAAGTTGCTTAGATCCTAGGACGAGAAATTCAACCCAGTGCAAGGAGTAAGTCATGTACTACTTGATAGCTAAAATGGTTTTAAAGTATCTGTGCATACTGTAAACCACTTATGAATAGTACATGGTTAAACTGAATGTGTTTACTTATAAAGACACAGATGAATTCTCAGCAGTTTGAGCCAGTCTCAATCAAAGATGAAATGACTCCTGTTTACTGCTTCACAATGGCTCTTATTCATAATGTACCCACAACTTCGCAGGGTGACATTTATCAAACTTTCAGAGGAATCCCTTTTTTTATTTTAGATTAGAACCAGTAATACACGTGTCCCCATAGCATGGCTTCATTGGTTTTGGGATATCTGCCCCATGTTGCCCTTTCTAGGAAAATAACTTTGCCCACATTTTCTAATCTTTCTGTTTATGCATCAAAATGGTCTTTTGCATTACGCTTCACAGTACAGTACGGTCCCATGGACACATTCAATACTGTCCAGCAGCATTTTCTATTCCTTTTCTTCCCTAGGCTGATAGGGTATTCACAGGCTAAATTGGAAAATCTTTGCTCCACGACCTGCCAGTATCATCTAGCCCTCTGTTGAGAGCAACAGGCATTTCAGAGAGTGTTATTTTTTTTAAATTAAGTTTTCTTATGTGGTTACAGGAGGAATTGGTTATTTGTGCATTTTTATAAATGAAAGTTTTATTGCAAATCCTTTCTTTGCCCTAAGAATACTGTAAATATTTTGAAAATACGTTGTGTAAACAAGTCAGCAGAGTTCCTAGTCTGACACTGTTGCTGATAATGGGCAGTTTCTGATGTTCCCATTGCTTAAAGCTTCCTTTTAATAAGAATAAGGATATAGCAAGATTATGCCCTTATCATATTTAAAGTATATCTTTTGATAAAACATTTGTAATTAGAGAATGACTATGAATGAAAATATAAACTTTCAATATGTATTAGATTCAAAGCATATTTATTTTTTGAAATCCAGTATGGTCAAACAAAGGGAGGAAACAGATGGGAAGAAGGGAAAGAAAGATCTGGAAAGAGATCATACCAAAACAGAAACCAGGAAAATGGTCAGGGTATTTGTTTAGTAGATGGGTATCCAATTCTTAAGCTGCTAGATAACCAATTAACAATAAATTATTAACTCTTTTTTAATGTGTCTCCCATTTTCTTTACCACAATAGATCTTATATTTATTCTTAAACTTCTGGTAGAAAAATATTTCTAGTCCCAATTCTTTTTTATTAAAGGTAATTATATATATTTTGTCTTAAATTAAATCTCCTACTGATTATAATGGGAAGTATATCCACGTATGTAGGGGA
This sequence comes from Arenaria interpres, assembly GCA_013399435.1. Lineage (NCBI taxonomy): Eukaryota > Metazoa > Chordata > Aves > Charadriiformes > Scolopacidae > Arenaria > Arenaria interpres. Next base: position 225,150 of record VXAK01013561.1, read on the forward strand.
GATTACATATTTTTTTGTAGTTAAAGTTGCCTTGATAGAGCTGACTTTGTAGCTTCATTTTAAATACTAATATTTGGTAATCTGAAGTTACACCTGACTTAATATCTTTTAAAGGAAGAAAAAAATTTTTAAAATGTCCTCTTTCAGAGTAAAAACATTAAAAAGGAGATATTTCTGTTCCACATACTTCAAAGATAGGGCAGAATTTCACAGAATATCTTACTTTCTGTAGTGGAGTGAGAAAAAACCTCTATTCCAAAACACCTGGAGCTCAGGAATTATAAGATCAAGTATTTCCAAGCAACCCAAAGTATTTCTGATTCAAAAGCTTTCAGCAATCAGATTTGCACTGTACTAAAAGATCTGCAGCATGACTGCTACCACAGCCCAATTACCATGATGACGCAGGAGGAAAAGTCTATTCTAAGCTTCAACGGCTATTCATTAGGCCATGTCAAGAGAAGCATATTCACAAGAGCCCACTCACAAGGCTCAAGTGGCTCTGCTCTTACTGCGGGACTTGTCCAGCGAAAGTGCTGCAGAAGATGGCAAATTTTTGTCAGAGTTCAAGCAAGTTCAGAGCTTAAGAATGACACCTCCAGTAAAAGCAAGCAGAGCTAGGAAAGGAGCAAGGGGAAGAGACATCAATAGGTAGAAAAAAGTGTCAACACCACACTGGCTGTTTTGTGGTTTTCGTTTGCCTTTCCTAATTAATTTCTTTGCCTTTATTCTTCACAATGTAACAATGGGCTGTTCAGAAAACTTTCTAAGCCAAAAGAACAGAAACAAGGAAGGATCAAGGCAAGGACCTCCTTGTGTTCGTTTAGTATAAAGCAAAATAAAATTGGGCCCAGCTTTGAAGTGACTGTAAAGTCTGCAATCACAGCAAATTGCGCCTGCTGCCAGAAATCATACCAATAGTTCTGCCATTTTAATACCACTCTTGCTCATCTTCTAAACCAAGAAATAGCAATTTATATTTCCTGTAGAAAACCATTGCCATTGTGTGTTGTATAATATTTCAGATGCCAGCTTGGCTATAAAGACTTTATCCTATATTAAAAGTAATTTAAATAAAGGAAGTTTTTAAAAAATAGTCTAAGACTTTTAAAATGTACTTTAGAGTGCATTCCCATTTGAACGCTGTAAGTTATCTTGCCCCTACACCAGAGATAAATGAATAGAGCTCTATCAGAACAATTTATCTGAATGCTCATTGCAGAATTAAGGAAAGCTTATTTAGCTTAGGAAAAGGAAAATTGTTCTTGTCTGCATTTTGAGAGACCAAGGCATGGAATTTAAAGTTATTTTGTAGTAGGTCATTCTTGGGAGTCTAAGACAGCCAAGTGGGCCAGTCTCTATTATAATGATTATATTTAATAATTACATATAATGATTTAACTAGTTTAATGGATTTTGCAGAAATCAGATCTATTTTAGCACGATATATCAAACCCCATATGTAATACATTTGTTTTAATAAATACTGAATTAAAATTTACCAAAAGGTATTATTAAAATTATTGATGTCAATGACAACAAGTTAATGACAAGAAATTAGTTATATTTAATTTTGAACACTAAATGAAGGCAAGATCTAATGCTTAGTCTTGGACTACACTACCATATTACATAATTGTTGACTTCTCACTGTGCACATCTTGTACCCTTCATACTAGGCTGTGAGAGTGGCTGAAACTAAGGAAGAGTATTTTGTTATCCTATTTCATTTTGTAGTCAGCTGCACAAAATTGGGATTATTTACATAACTGCTGATATCCACTGTCTTTATGTCTCTCTAACTGCTTTAGTGGTAGGTGGTATGCAAAATATTTAAATGAAAAGAAAGGAAAATACAAGAAGTTGCAATAACATTTTTTATCAGCCACATCTTACTTTGCAAAGAAAAATGAAAATTTAGCGTTCAATTTTCAAATGTATTTGTGTGCCTGGCAATGCAGGCATGATACTACTTTCAAGAGCATTTCAGAAAGTTTGGTGTTAAATCACCTTTAATTAAGTGGCTGAACATCACAATGGAAATCTAATACTACTTTGATGGATCAAAATACCTCTGAAAATCTGGTTGTTGACATTCAACTGAATATAAATGGCTTAAGTCTATACTGCAAACAACTTAAAGGCTCCTAAAGCAAAACTTGAAATTTACCTGACCAAGGATAGATGGATTACAGAAATCTATGTATAAGCTAATAATCTAAATTCCCTTTATGGGGTATCGGGTGCAATTAATTTCATTCTAAAGTATGCATCTAAAATAGGCCAGATGAATCACACCCTAAAATGTCCCTGTTTCTGTATTGTTTATTTCTCTCATTGATTATGAAAGGGAGCATGAAGGACCTGGATCAGAAGAAAGGGTCAACATATACAGACAACTTAGGGTTAAAACCCTTAGTAATTTAGCTCATCTGAACTCTCTTCCCAGAGCCAGTCAGAAAAAAGTTAGGTGCTGTGATGTTGGTTCATTAGCATACATGATGTGGGACTTTTAAGAGTAATTCCATTTGAGATTAGCCACTAGAACTCTACTGAGAACAGCGCAGATATACCAAATAATACCAACTCTCCTCCAAATGAGTTGTCCCCCAAAATAGAGGTGAATCCTATTCACAACCCCTAAATCTAAATATCCCTCATTCTAGGAGAGCTCTTAGACTGGGTATGAATCTTGAAGCTTGAACTCAAAGGGTTCACCTAACTTATTTTTAGTTTCTTGTCAGTAAAAGTTTTGTTTATTTTCTCAAATCATTTAAAATGATAACAGGGAGAAGAGAATCAGGCCACAGAGATGCATTCAAGTGAAAGATAGCAAATGCAGTTGCAATAAAAAGTCATTAGGAAATCTACATCTTTTGGAAGATGTCACATCCTATTCAAAATGATGGATACCATCTGATGTTAAAAAAATTGTTATTGTAGGTGATAATTAAAACAAAAAGTCTGTTCAATCAATTGAAATCTATTGAATTCATGTCTAATTAGTAGATATCAAAAATAAATCACTTGCATGTGTATGTGAGGAGCTTTTAAATCTTTTTGATTATTACAGATAAGCCATTTGTTCTGCTTCCAGTTAAAGGTCAGCCAGTACTTCTTTTAACATCTTACTTTCAAGGTTTATAAGTTGGTTATAAAAATTCATTTTGAGTGGAGAAAGTAGGCATCATTTTTTTCAGGAAAGTAGAAAGGATTCTTTCTTGTAAGTAAAGAAAATCTAAAATAGATCTCATTTTAAAAATACAGAATATCTTGTAGAACTGCCCATTCACTTGATTTAATATAATTTTTGTGCTATACTTCCTTTACTTTATCAGAGGAAGATAAAGAGAGAGCTAGTTAAGGAAGAAGAAACTCTTTCTATTTGGGAAGCTGGGCAGAAGAAGAGTGATTCCTAACAAGAAATTAATGTATTGATTTTATATAACAATACTGAAAAGTGTAGAGTGATTTTTGGAAATATATCCCATTATCTTTATCTATCGGAGAGACAAAAAGTTGCTCCAGCGGAAAATTCCTTCTGCATCAAGGGAGGGTCTCCTTGGACGTGTGCGTACACCTCATCAGCCCCAGTAGGGATCTTGATAGACAACCTTGACATTCACTTCAAGAGCATTAGAGTTTAGCCTACTGACCTTTGACAAATGCACACCTCTGTGCCTCACTCTCTCTTGCAGATGTTTCTTCTTTAAAATGTTTTCAGACACACCAAATCCAAGCAGATTTGCAGCAAGTTTGTGGATGCTACCAAATTGTGGGGAGTGGTTGATGTGTTGGAGGACTGGGTTACCATTCAAAGGGACCCTTGGAGAAATGGACAGACGGGAACCTGATGAAATTCAGCATAAGCAAATGTCAAGTCCTGCATCTGGGAAAGAATAACGCTATGCACCAGTACAAGCTGGGGGCAGGCTAGCTTGAAAGTTGTTCTGAAGAAAAAGGCCTGGAGAACCTTGTCATCAACAAGCTGAACGTGAATCATCAGTGAGCCCTTGCATCAAAGGTGGCCCATCCTACCCTGCATTAGCAAGAGTACAGTCTCCAGTTTCAGGGAAGTGATCCCTCCTCTCCACTTGACATCTCTGATACAACCTCTGTGTCCTTCTGGGACTCCCCAGTAAAGGTAGATATTTCAATACTGATGCTAGTCCAGCAAAGACCATCAAGTTGGTCGGGGTGCTGGAGCGGAGGATGTGTGAGGAGAGGCTGAGGGAGCTGGGTTTTTTTGGTCCTACAAAGAGATGATTGATGGGAGATCTTGCTGCTGCCTACAGTCACCTATTGGGAGAGCATAGAGAAGATGGAGGTGCACAATAGAGAAATGAAAGTCAATGAGAAAAAGATGGAACATGGGAAATTCTGATTCAATTTAAGAATTTTTTATTTTTTTTTTTAACACAAAGGTGGTCAAACTCTAGAGCAGTTTGCCTAGAAGGATTGTACAAACTCCATCCTTGGAGATGCTCAATATTTGACTAGGCAACCTAGTCTTACTGGACCTGCTCAGAGCTGGAGTAGAAGACCTCTGGAAAAGCCTTAAAAACCACATGAATCTGTGAGTGTACTCTTCTTACATACTTTCAAAAAGTTACATTTGTATGTACACCTCCTCTGAAATGGTCATCTACTTCCTAATTGGAGGGCCAAAACTTTTTCAGAAGCTGATGCCAGAGGAAGTTAAGTTTATCATCTCCTGTAACACAGCAGTAACGTAATTAAATCAACATTATTAAGAGCTTAGATGTACAAATATTTTAGGGAAACACTCAAGACAAAAGACCTCAAGACAGGCAATTGTCTGTAGCTCTAGCAGAGCTACAACATCCAGGAGATGACACAGACCCCTTACACAATGAGATCCTACCCCTACCTCTTAGCAGGCATTTGCAGCATAGTTCTTTTTGGTCATTGTGTCCAGTTGACTCATCTGTGGGCACCCATATGGTTTGAGAGGTGAAAGCTGTGCTTCAAAAGCTGAGGATCAAGCGTCTTCTGACCTGTACATAATATTTACAGTGACATAAAGGTTATTATGTTTTCACACAGGTGTTAAAAGGCTGCAAGATATCAGGTTGTAACAGCTGCCTCACACTGGTGTAAATGACCACGCAAAGAACTTAGCAGTGGAAAATGAAGGCTGCAATGAATTTGCATGAAAGTAATCTATGTCTACCAGGATTGTACTATTTTTGATGATTCTTGAACTGTGAAATGATGCACAAACATTTAAGTTATGTACAGTGTATTTAGTGATGCAGAATTTTGATACTCTGCTGTTAAGAGCTTGTGTTATTTGCAGCATGTGAATCACCATTTGCTAATAGGAATATTAACTTCACCGTGACAGCTCTGCCCTTGATTTTTTTTTTTTCTTAAACAGATCTTCTATACTGGGGCAAATTTTAGAAACTTCTCTGATGCAAATCAAAGTCTTTGGAGAGTGTTGAAATGTTTGCATACATTAACTTATTTGGCTACAGAATCTTTTTGAAACCTAATAAACAATGAAACTGCAGATATTAAAATGTGCCCTTTCAGATAGCATATATCACATTTTGCTTTCAATTCCCCTGGGGCAGCCCAACTGCATGTAGAAAGAAGGATGTAGCTCTATATAATTTAAGTTGCTCTTCAGAAAAAAATGCTCAGCTTTTTGATATATCAGAATATGCCAAAGTAACAAAACAAACAAACAAAGCAAAATATAAGCCAAGATTCAATACAAGTAATTTTTGAATTCTGGGCCATTGCTAGCTTTCCATCTGTCTGGAGAACAACACAATGCACTCATGTGACTATTCACCGAAACGAGTTTCAAAAATCATCAAGCCCTCTGCTCTCTCATTATGCAGGTGGTGTGCAATGACAGATGCAAAATAATTGATGTGGTTTCAGAGTTCCCTGGATCATGTCACAATTCATACATTTTAAAATACGTAGGAACTCACAACCTATATGACAGTGTCTGCTAGAGTCTATTTTTCATTTAGTTTGAAACTGTCTTGATAATCAAAAACTGGTTTAAAATTCAAATGGTAGCTCACATTCTGTAAAGTTATCAATTCTGATTCCGGTACATAACTACTGGAATCTTAAAGAAATAATTAGAATATATTAAAAAATAATTTACAAATTAGTTGGAAGATAAAGTATTTTAACACCAGAATTTCAAAGTCATAACAAACAGGATCCTAGTGTTAACATGAAAGCCCCAACTTGTAAGGAACAGAGTTTGTTAGCAGCCTTTCAGAATATCCTCCTAATCCGTGTATCTGGTAATTACAGTCTATTTATAGCACATGAAAATTAAAATATTTCCCCAATTTTATTTCGTCATTTAAAGAGGATCTGGAGCGGTTAGGGCTATAAACAGATCCAACTGTTGAGGTCATACGAAAATGGGGGAGATACCTGCTGATTTTGATTTAAATCCCTACCGAGAGGAAATAAAGAACTCATCCATTCCCCAATTTATAGCTATCTGCTGCAGGAGGGAGAAGTGTTAGCAAACTAGGGAGGAGCTTAAGGCATGATTCTCCTCTATGCAAGGCTTTGTAAGACTACATGTAAAATTGATGCAGAGAGGGCATCATCTTTCAGAGCTGCTGTATTCCATTTCTGGTCCCATCATTTAATGGAATTATTGAAGAAAAACTGATGAACAGAAATGCTATGTCTAAAGGGAGGCTGAGGGAGAGCGAAGGTAGTGCACTGAGTGTAAATGCACAGACCAGGTCTAGGGGCAAGAATTTTCTGTTTGTGTACAAATCTTGTTGCCTGGTTCTCTGAGATGCTGAGAATGATGAAATAAACTAAAAAGGCATGAATGTATCTTGATTTGAACTATTTTTTCCCCAGTACTTTCAGATGCTTGTTGTTTTGGATCTATCTATCAGTTCAGCTCGAAAACAATAGTAGTCTAGATTAGAGAAGACTCATTACAGGTAAGAAGTTACGGAAACTCTCTTAAAAAGTCTTATGTGGTAATCAGAAAATACAAGGGAAGAGGATGTTACAGACACAGACGCCACTGGGTAGGAAAGATCAAGGAAGGAAGAAAAGCACTCATGCTGATGACAAGTGTTTTCCTTTGAGCTAACATTAGACTGTACACATTTCATCAGAAACCTGGCTATGCATCTGCAGTTAAAGGCTGCTTTTTATATTGGCCATGGCAACCTAAAACCCAAGATCTCATTCCTGCTTTTGCCAAAGAAGCAAAATTCTCACTAACTTAAGTGAAAGATTCAGCTGTATTCCTATTACTATTTCCAGTAAAGGCTGTGGAGTAATGTGCCCTGAAACATTGTGATTCTAAACAATCACCCATGAGTTCATGTAAGCATCCTTAGAGATTGCTCTTCCTCCCCCACCAGCTACTTATACTGTGCATTTATCTACCTGTTATAATAAAGACATGTAATTAAGGGTTTTAATTTAGAGTTCTCATTAATCATCAGATAAGAACTCTACAGTCACTGGCTCATCATCACCAAGAACATCTTGTGAACTCTCCAAATTCACTTTTAAAAGTTTAAATCTAGTACAGTTGCATTACTATCAACCCAGTCTAAATTTCAAACAACACAAAAAATGATATCTGCAGTCTTTAGACACACAAAGTTCTGATAAATACTGTGTTATCTTCTAAAATTCAGACATCTAGGACCTGGGACAAGTTCAGCATTATATGCATGAAGATTCCTCCCTGAATCAGAACATAAGCTATGTCCCTGCATGAAAAGGGCAGAATTTGAGGGTTTCTTATTTTGCAGTGTGAGAAGACATGAAGATCTCCTGAACTTCTCCTTCACAGCTGGGAGGAAGAAGAGCTAATCCAGGAATCTTCTGGGGAGGGACTTTGCAAGCAACATGTGGGCTAGAAATAAATTTCCCTTAGCAATATGCTTACTGTCCCCACCTGATACATGAACAGATGCTAAAATTTTGTGTCATTACTTTCGATTATAGTAAACTTGCCCATTGTGGTGTTCCTGTTATTAAAGCTATGGTGAGGTTTTAACTGATTAGCTCCCAGTGAAAGTGATTGAGAACTAATCTGACTCCAAAAGCATAATGGTGGAACAAACTTGTGCAGTAAAAGTTCTGGAATGACTGACGCACTGCTAAAAACTTGAAGAAGATTAAAAAAAAAAAAAGAAAAAAAGATTGTGCCTTTCAAACTTGGTAATACATTTCATGTCTAAGCATGAATTCTATCCATCAACAAAGAAAATGTCACATATCAAAACCAGCAGAAGAATACATTTGAATTTAATAGGCCGTTTTTTGGATGTAAACTTGAATTAGATTAGTTTTATTCCTCTGTGAGTTTAGGGACTAGGAATAAGGCAAACGAAGAAAGAAAGCAGACTTGGAAGTCCAGTGAATGAACTATAAAATGTGGGGGTGGAGTGGCAGAGGGAAAAAAGAAAAGATAACAGTAATGTAAATGCATTGCATCACACACAAAAATGGCCATGCTAAATGTCCATTGTAAAGAGGCCTGCTTCAGACACAGAACAACTACTTTAATGCTCTTTATTCCATTCCCAGTAACTCCAAAGCCCTTCACAGATTCAGGGCTCAGCTGTGTGTTCATCAACTTAGAACTCCCCCACCAGCTGCTGGAGCAGGCTGAGCTGGAGGTAGCAGAGGGTTCCTCCTGCTATACCTCCTCATTGGGATTGCTCTCCTTCCTTTCTCCTTGCTCCATTCCTAGGAAGGTGATTTGGACCACAAAGTACATGCTTGCAAGTATGCAGTTTTCTTAGGGAATGTGAGATGCTCATTGTCTTACTAGAAGAGCCTTATCCTTTTAGAATGGCTGAATAGTAGCAGAGATTCTTGCTAAAATGGAGCTGCCTCTCAATGAATGCAGAGCAGGAGCTAAATATAAATAATAAATAAAAGTCAACAAGTAATTTTCCTCTAGGGAGAAAACAAAATGGGTAGGCTGCAGTTTTACCCAGAGATAAAACTGGCCAAAATTATAAAACCCAATACCTTATTTTCTCTAAAAGCAAAAAAACACACATTCTATTCAACAACTTCATTTTTTAAACACAAACATTGTGCCCTAAACAACTTTTGAAATTATACTTAGCATGTAACCAGTCAAAATTTTCAATCAGCTGACTAATCTGGGAAGCCTCCGTATAAATACAAGATCCCATTGATTTTATGTACTTGTTCAGTTGTTCCTGAACGCCTGACAGGCCTGACAACTTGATCAATAAGTGATCCCATTCACCCAGACCTGCAGGTGCCTTTTGTGCTCTCCCTGCTGCAAGATGACAATCAGACTCATTAAAGGCAACACAAAGCATTACCAATGACATGTTTCCTGTCAGACAAATGCAGCCAATGCCTATTATGATTTTATCTGAGAGAAATTGATTTAATCAGCAGTCTAAGATTTAACCTATTGTTAATAATGCAATTTAAAGCTTTTCTCTCTTGTTTCTGATCAACCTAACTGGAATTTAAATGGGTAGAAGTGACGTGAACAAGCTCACAGGGGTCAGAGTTTATCTTTTCTGTCTGTGCCAGCCTCTTTGATGTTTGATGCAAAGGACTAATCCACACAATTCCAGAAACCACCCTGTGAAAGAGAAACAATTTACCAAAGCTATTATGTCACATATTGCTGTCTTAATTTAGGTTTTACAGAAGATTCATGTTCTCTGAGTTTGATGCATCTGGAAGATGCATCAAACTGAAAGCTGACAGGTTGTGTAAAGCTAATGTTACATGGATATGCTGGATTAATGATCTATTCATTTGAAGCTTGCTTTTAGTGTTGTCTTTCTTTCTGCTTTGTTTTTATTCAGCATTGTTCAATTCATTACAGACTACTCTGGCTGGCTATTTGTGGGGAAAAAAAAAAAGAAGTATGTTTTCATAGTGATTTTTAAAAAAATTAATTTACTGAAGATACCAGAGAAAATACACAAAATAAGACTATAATGATGCCTAAAACAAGCACACTGATTTCTTGTAATGGACTTATTCTACTGTGGTACTGCTAATTTGTAGTACAAACATATTTTTCGTGAAAGATCTGAACCAATCTTCATAAATTTTGGTAACAATTTTCAAATATTGCTATTATTAAGTATATTAAAATGAAGTTTGGGTCTTAAAACTGCTTCTATATTAAGATCAGCTTCTTACTCAAAATATCCATTCACCTGCTTCTTTGGGTCACATTCTGCCTCCCTCGTATCCAACAGTATTTGATGGGTAATTCTTATAGAATACTGTTTTACAAGAGTGTTATACCTTATGCTCATTTAAAAAAAAAAAAAAAAAAAGGAGAAAAAGAAAGAAAGAAAGAAAAGAAAAGAAGACAGCAGCATTTTGTCCGTGTTCCCATTAAACAACATGAATTTGATGAATTTGGAGAGAATGTACGGTAGTGTGGTCTTGAGGGGAAGAGTTGAGAGGGTGGGTTCACAGATCCGTTAGGGAGGACATGCCATGCCCACAGGACAACATGGCTAACCAAACCAAAAAGACATTCAGAAACTCAAATTCACAGCTAGGGGGCTCTTAGAAGTTTCACAGATAGCTTGAAATTCATTTGTGAAACTGGTGTTTGTGCGGTGAAGATACTAAATCAGAGAACATTAGGATCCGAGGGAGTAATATGTGTGCTCTGAAGAGAAGTGAAGATTAACTGATTACTGTAACCAACACTGCAGAAGGTAAAATTCTTGGTAACAAACGTTTTCTGATTATGGGATAAAAAATTGTGGATTTACTCCCAAATGGTTGGAAGATGTATTTAATTTTCCTGTTACTCCATGTTTTCTTCTGTCTGGGCTAAACTCCATGAGCTGATAAACCTCTTGCATCTTTGACACTTCTATGTGGGAAGAGCAGGTGGATAGTTCAACCCAGGATCCTGACAATATGCAGGGCATCCTCTCAGATTTCAATTGCAGACATTAAGGAGGGCTTTTCAGTCCAAAAGCTGTCACCTGCAGAGTGGAGGGAGACCAATATCTTCCAAGATATTTCACAATGGAGGAATAAAATCCATCCTCAGTACCTGAACTAGGAGTTCAGTTTTGTCTTGCTAAATTTTATGTTAGAGCAGACAAGCAGAGGTAATGTCATGATGACAAGTCATGATATGAGACTGGAAAGGCAGACTTTTCATTCACCAGCAGAAAAATGGAAGGTGAAAATGTGGCATAGGTTGACTTTCCCCAGGGAGGCTATACTTGGAGTGCACTGTGCAACAAAGAGAGAATGATGTAGACCCCCTCAAGGAGCATTCAGAGTGTTAGGAATAGGGAGAGGAGACAGAAGAGACCTGTAAAAACTACAAGAGAAAATGACTTTGCAAGTGCATTACCATCAGTGACATTGTCAAAACAACAAGGCTGAGGTTTCGCAAGACAACTGAGTAAAAAGCTTACTAAAAAGGGGTGGAATGGCAGTGCCACTGCAGTAGAAGTCAAAATGGGAGAGCTTTAGCAAGGAGTGAAAAGAAATCACTCCAAATCCCTGAATGAATTTAGAGGGGAAGAGAAACAAGACAAGTGTCTGGTAATGGATCGGCGGAATCACTGGTAAGCTCTGAGGAGTAAAGGGACTCCATGATTGCTGCAGTTTCAAGGGAACTGAGACCGTACATATAAAAGTGTCAGGAATATAAAAAAGTTATCAAGGAGAATTTCTATACATAAGTTTTAATTGTAATTGAATTTATAGTTTAGGAATGGTTTATACTGACAGTAAAGTGAAGAATGGGTATAGATTTTCACTATGCTTAGATACAAACACTTTCAGCAAAACATTTTAACATCACTGTTTAGCCATATACAAGTTACTGCTGAATAGCCAGTCAACATGCATGATCCGAGCTGTGGTAACAGTCCAGGGTCACTCTTAGAACAGCAAATGCGAAGTCATATGAGTTAGTTCAGTACTTGTTTGCTGTATACTAAGTTAATTTGATTTGCCTAGTATTTGCTGTGGACTTAAATGCACCTACATGGATAGCTACCCCTTTGCAGTGTTTTAACAGTGTGAGCTTTCAGTGTGAAATCATACAAGTAGATCAGAATAACTCTTTTAATGCAGTAAGTGACCTTTGATACTGCTGTCAATGTCACAGTGATCAGTTAAATGATGGTGAAAATGAAGACTTCCTCCCACTGTTACTACTGATTTTAATGAATTCTCCCTATACTATTTGTAAAGTTGTGACCCATTTCTTATTATCATGCTACTTCTATCCTACATTGAATCTTGTAATAGTTTCTGCTTCCTCTTGAAAATCTGAAAAGCTTATTCCCTAATTCTGTTAGAAATTGCTAATGATTCATGCATATTAAATCCAAACAAACCACCTGGTTTTGATTGTTTCCTAATCCTTCTTAAAATCAGAGGCCCATTATTGGTGGCCTTTGCAACAGAACTCTGCAATTAGAAATCCACACAAGCTTCCCTCTTTGTCATCAAGCTGTGTGTGTCTGCTCAGGGAAAATTGCTACAGCTGTCAGCTTAAGTGCAATGACAAATATGTTCCTCTGCATATTTGGTTTCAACTAGTTTTGCTCAATTCAGTATGACTTCACTGGCATGACAAGTTATACAAGTGTTGCCAGAAAGTAAGAAAGACAAACTGTCAGGTATTTACAGGAGGTAAACCCTATGTGGTGTTACGCACTGTGCCTGGGTTCAGCCCTGTGGTCATTAGACAGCAATACTCTTTCTAGAATTGGTGGCAGGTTGCTACATTGCATGATGCTCCTCCTTTTTCTTAAGGTTATATGGAGTTTTACTTCATTATTTCTAATGAATAATCTGGTAATGATACTGTGTGATTTGAGATAAGTGATTTGAGATAAATAATTTGAGATAAAGTTGATCTCCTTTTTTGTTCATCAGAGCTGAAAAAATTTTCCCAAACCACCTGGGGTTTGTAGGGTTCTGTCTACAACTATTTCCCCTGTGAATAGCACACGCCCCACGCTAAAAAGCCCCAGAGTAAGAAGTCCCTGAAGCAATTTTGTAACTTCTGAGGAAACAGGTCTGAGAGTGGATGGGAACTGACATTCCCAGCTATCAAAGCTTCTCCTCCAAGAAGTCTGAAGGAGTTGAGCCAACTGTTATTAAGTCTGCTATGAACTGGGTGCATTCTTCAATTGAAAAGTTCAGTCTATGGCAACTACAATGACAGATTTTGGCATTTTCAGTGATGCCCAGCACACTCAGAAACAACTAAAGCAAATAATGGGCACTTTAAGCTGCCAAGGACATAATAAAAAGGGGTGGAAGAGACTGGACTGGTCACCTGAAGGGAAGGGCGTGTTACTAAAACTGCTAATTTGCACAATAAAAGTTTCCTGTGCTCAGAACTGCTACCTGTTGCTGACATTGGCAGGTTCAATGAAACAGAACTGAATATTACTGCCATTGTGCATCAGGACAAATCATATTGAGTATCTTATGGAAATTAGTGCATCCATACGCTTTAGCCAAGAATCCTGAATTGATACTGAGAAGTCTGAGAGAATGAGAAAGACTTATTAAACTTAGTTTGATTATTACTTGAGCAACAGATATGTTGTATTCATTGCACAATCAGCAGGGATGCTTGTAGAATGCTCTTAAAGAGCTCAAAAGAAATAATGAGTTTTCAAAGAACCTCATTCTGACATCTCCAATCCATCATATCCGTATTATTCTGATAATCTCTTGTCTTCTAATCAGTGATGCTCAGGAGAAGAATGAGGAACCTGTGAATGTATGGATGAATCAGTGTCTGATTAGCTACCTTCATAGAATCTTTTTGGTGTTTATTCAGAGAAAGCGAAGTTCAAAACCTTGAATGATAATGATTATTGGTCTATAATTTTTTTTCTAGGAGAAACACTTCTTATTTTTTTCTGTAGTCCTAAGGTTTAAAGCATTTCAGTTAATTCACCAAACACACAGATACAGATGAGCAACATTTTAGGAATCCAAAGATATAAAGACATGCTGCATAGCTGGAAAATAGAAATGTAAGTTGTTTTCCAAAGTGTTCTTTATCTGTTGAAGGCTCTAAAAATAAAGAGAAAAAAAAGCCTAAACCCCTCAATAATGATGTTCTTACAGAAGCTCGTGTTACTATTGCCCATCTGCTCTGTCTTTTCCCACCTGCCCTAAAGCAGGTACATTGTTAGTTGGCACTGATTAAACCTTTTCAGACTGCAGCATCTTGTTTCCAGCTCATATCCTGGAAGGAAACATCAAAGAGATAAAGCGCTGGATTCTAATGCTTTTGGAGTGAATACCAAGCAGATTTTTCATGAGTTCCTGCATGCACTTTTGCCTTCTTGCATTCATGTTTTGCCCCAGGGACTGCCTTGGCTTCTGACACTGCCGTCCTGTGTCCCCACGTCACCGCCTGAAAACCGCAGCGTCCTTCAAGTTTCCCCTCTTGACTATGTGACAAAAGTTACTAGCTTGTGCTCCGTACCACATTGATTTTAGGGTGTCCTCAGAGAGGGTGACTTGTTACCAGTTATGAGTTTATCTGAAAAAAAAGTATCGACTCAGTGTCCCTAAATTTTCCATGGCCTCTCCGAATAGAGAGCTCTGGTGGGTGCTTGTGTGGGTTCAGCTGTTTGGGGTACATGCTGCTCATCTCCTAGGGACTGAATGTGTTTCAGGAAGCTACCAGTCATCTCATTACACCTTGCCATTACTGCTACCCTCAATTTTGAGCAATCAGTTACAGCTCTGCTCACCACTATCTCATCACCAGCCTGCCTTTGATGTTCCAGAGGCAGGAGAGGATATCTGTCCTTTGTGAGCTCAAATTAGCTGCAGTTACAAAAAAATGTAACAGCTTGTGGAAATACTGGTTTGAACCAATAATACGAAAGATTTGCAAGCGTTAGATTCCCACCATATCACATCAACCTCTCCCTGGATACAAAATCCTGGTGTGTGAAAAAGGACAGTCTGGCAGCCACCCAACATTGTGTTTTCCAATGGAAATCCTGGATATCAACCAGTTTTATTCACATTCTGCCCTAGCATCTGGATTCCTATAAGACAGGTCTTAATCAGATAGAGCTGAGTAACGGCAAATGTGATCAACTTATTATATTTGGTGTTTGTAACACATTCACTTATACATATGTACACATTTGAATATATATATTTATAAAATAATTTCTACCAACCCACTGCACTCGACAGTCATCCTCTCGGCTGTTCTTTCTCTCTGATACCATCACCTCCGACAGGGCCAGCCATTGCTTCCTTTCGTAAGCCTCCATGAAATAGTTCAGGAAAACAACATGATGGAGCACAGTATTTCCTTACCTCCACTTAATCTCCTGCATTAATCCATGCAGATACAAAGGTGACGTGTACCCAAAAAGTTGGGTCCTCATTTGTCCAAACGTGCAGATGGGAGTTTGCTTGATCACTGTAAACTTACTCATTTGTCTTACTGATCCCTCTATTTGCATGCTGTCAGCCTTCCATAAAGCTAACAGAGTAATCCTTATTCTCAGCACTGACCTTGTCTCACATGATGCTACATGAAGATACAAGGATGCAGGTGACATTTTCTGGTCAGGTCTGCTGTGTTGTCACAGTGGTCTTGTGACTTCAGTGATGTGGAAGGCTGCTGACAGGTGAAGTATTTAAGCAAATAAAGAGAAAGCCTTTTGCTGACATACTTGTGATTTCCATTTGGGGTATAATTGTCCCCTTTCTCAGTACAAATGACAATAATTATATAGCTGTGAATAGAAATTCAGATCTAGGTTGAGGAATGTATATATATTGAAGGGCAGATGTGCATATGAAAGTATCTGCTATTGGTTCAGCAATGCAGACCTTGATGACCACATTTCTGCAGCCGTTAAACTGGTGCAGTCTGACACTTCTTATTTGGCTCTAACCTCACTAAAGGAAAATATTTGGCAAGATCTTATTTTAGAAAAACAATTAAAGAGTATAATTTATAATAATATGATGTAATATTTTCTGGTGCTGTGGCCACAGAACAATGAAGGCATACATCAATTTGTGGGGAAACTGTCTAAATTACCAAAAGCTTTAATAAACAAGCTAACAATTGATGTTTGAGGGCAAGTAGTCTTGCAAATGAAAATAATTATGAATCCACATTCAAACCTCTGCACTAAATTGCAGGTTCAAATGTTTTAGCTTCTAGACCTCTGACTGCTTGTTTTGTTGACTATCATCAAAACATTATCATTTGTGCCTGTAATAAATTGTGCCCACAAAACTGTAGTGTCTCTTTCTCTCTCTGTTTAAAGCAGGCACTAAATGTAATTACATGTGCTGTGTTCCAGTATCACAACAGTAAGTAGCAGTTTTTGAGCACAAACTATGTGCATATTCTTTACTCAATCTGTGTACCAAATAGCCATCTTATTCAACATTAACTCTCAATTCACTGGTAACATTTTTTTTTTAATTTTCTGTTTCTGTATGAAAAGACAAGCATATGCTGGATTAATTGCAATCCATAACTACTAATAGCTGCTCCTCTGAGGAGTGGCTAAGGATTTTGGACTTGTGTAGTTTGGAGAAAAGGCGGCTGAAGGGCGACATCGTTTTTCTCTCCTGCTCCCTGAGGAGGGGAATTGCAGAGGAGGTGCTGATCCCTTCTCCCTGGGATGCAGTGATATAACATGTGAAAATGGTTCAAAGCTGCATCAAGTGAGGTTCTGACTTGACATTTAGGAAACATTTATTTACCGAGAGGGTGGTAAAACACTGGAATAAGCTTCCTTAGAGAGGTAGTTGATGCCCCAAGCCTGTCCATGTTTAAGAGGCACTTGGACAACACTCTCAATAACACGTTTTCACTTTTGGTTCGCTCCAAATAGGTCAGGCAGTTGGACTAGGTGATCACTCTAGGTTCTTTCCAACTGTTCTCTTCTACTCTATTCTAATATTCCTGACCAATAGGAACTGTTGCACTTGCCTTCACCAGTCAACTTAATTTCTCATCATCTTTTGGAAAGCACTGCTTGAAAAATATAGCTGAGGTTAAAAGTTTGGAGATGTGCTGGTTTCTGAAATTAGTGAGTGAACGGGTCCTGGCTGAGTCTTAGTCTCCCACATGCTGATGGAAGCTCAGTGACAAGTCTATTATAAAATGAAGATGGTAAGTGGAGCCACACACAGTACCCTGCCTTGAATGAAATTAGACAACTGCACAGGCTTTAATCTTCAAATTGTGGCTCCCCTTTCTCCAGGTTCTGAGAGGTTCCCTCTATGTCATTTTTCGCAGGTGAATAATCAGACATGGTCATACAAGTATCTAACCTACCCTATAGCTTCTGCCCAATGGAGCAGAACCAGGATTATTTCATTTGGTATAGAGTGGTCCTCAGTGGAAACGACCATTTGAGATTCCAACATTACAAGACTTTACTAACAGATTAGCTGTCTGTGCATTTACTCATGCTTGCCCCTTTCCTACCAGCGTAGGTGCAAATCATTCGATCCACAGAGTGTGTGGATTAATTTTCAGATGCACAGGCAACTGATTTTATAGGTTACCATTAAATGTAACCTCTTGAAATGAAGAACTAAAATTTCAGCTGCATAAATCTACAAGGTGTCATCAGTTTATACTGGCTAACACCACCTGAAGATCTAATTTATATTAACTGAAAGGAGAAATAGAGTTAATAAAAATCTAAGAAAAAATCTAGAATCTCTAAGGACACTGGAAAACTGAAAAGTCTATTTTAGCATCCTATCTGGTAATGAGAAAATACTGCACAAACTAGATAGTATTTGATGAACTAAGAGGATTAAAAAGAAGGAAATACTGACTTCATGGTACACTGAATATTACAGAACAAGGAAAAATAGAATATAAACAGACAGCAAATCAACTACTAGAACAGGTGAAAAACCTCTACTAGATTGATGCACACCTCTTCTGAATCACCCTTCTCAAAAGTGTCCTTTTTCTTAGAAATACAGAGATCTGTATACTTTTATTTTTATGTATAAGTTCATGTATGTAACTGAAAATCAGCAAAGCTTGGGTGAGTGCAGAAATAATAGGGTGGTATTGAGAAAACAATAAGATGGAAAAAAGTACAAATTTCCATTGTTTTCCATTAAACCAACTTCACCTATAAAATTAGAAAGTATTATGTGAACTTTAAATATTGGGTTCTAATTTGTAATGGCTTCTAATCAATGGTCTTTACAAGTCTTGTGCTGTGCAATAAAAACTGGCTTAGAGAAAAATAGTAAGGTATTTAAAAATGTGTTATACTATAACACAGCCTGTTTCTTTATTATCATCTACCATATTCTCACAAAAATCATTAACTAGTAATTTTAACAGAAACTAATATTTTTGCATAAGCACATGCTGCCAGAAACTGTGGATTAAAGAATAAAATCAAAGAAAGGTATAGATGTGTGATAAAAATCACAAGAATGATTCATAAATTATATCAAAAGAACAGCCACAACAGAGACGTGGGTAGTCCAAGCGGTTCAGAAACAGGGGTCTTTAGGTCTTTCATATAATTTTAGATTTTAAAATGAGAGGGAAATTTCATGTCCAAATTTTAGTTCAAAGAGCATCATTAGCTAGTCACAGATCTGCTATCACACTTAAGACCTGAGTTTTATCAGGTTTTCAGATGACAGAAAAATTGCCAAATTGTAGGGTCATTTCTTGCCTGAGTTTACCTATTTCCAGATTCCAGGTAATTAACCATACCTTTTTTTTTTGGTGGTCAAAGAGATGTTGGCTCTCAAAAACCTTCTGCGACATAATGTCAACTTCTACCAAGTCAACATCAGTCTCTTCTTTGACATTTAAGAGAACCACAGGAAATTTAGAGTGTCACCAACTGTTTGGTCTTTTTAAAATGCTCTTATTTGTATTTAGATGTTTTGATATGTTCTTTCTTTCTGTTCTCCAGAAGCAAGTTTCTAGCCCTCAGCATAGTGAAAGAGAACTTCGAACATATGGGTAAAACAGCTACAGAAAAAAAAAAAAAAGGAATAAAAGTAATCTTGAAAAAGTGTCTCATGATCTGATGACTGAGACAAACCTCATGTATTTTTAAGACCTTATTCTTTATTTTAACATTACAAGACCAGTTTTTCAATGCCGTTATCATCAATATCTTTGTGGCTAGAGAACTAGGTTGTGTCCTGGACATCTAGAGAACTCCATGTTATATGAGCCTTGCCAAACTCAATTTCCCTTTGCAAGGGAACTCCATGGGATCTTCTTGCTATCTCCTTCTCCTGGGTCAGCAGACTTGCTGCTGACATGTTTGATCATGGCTGTAAATTCGTAACACCTATTCTTAAAACTACCTAATGAAGGGGATTTTTACTCCTTAGAAAGTTATATATAGTAATTGTCTACCTTAAAAACCCCCAAAAATTAAACAAAAAAAAACAACCCACAGAATTATTTTTATTCCCTTCTGTACCCCTCCAAAAATTCTCTCATATGTTTCTTTTTTTCCCAAAAGAAGCTCCTCTGCAGTTTCATGCAATATTACTTTCAGGAACATCAGATAGTGGGCATAATTCAGGCACATTGATTTCTATGGGAACTAGATTCATTCTCTTAAGTCAAAGCCCTAGAAGACTGAATGCAACCATTTCAACGAACAATTTGTTCTGGCAAAGAGGCCTTCAGACTTCAGATAAGCACAAATACATAATCTGTCTTACAGAGTAAAATGCACTGGAATGAGGGCTGTGTTCTCACAGAATCATGGTCTCTGTATGGATATTTGCTGTGCAGAATTCAGAATCAGTTTCTCATGAATGTACTCTGGATTTATATTAAATTCACTGTTTCTGTTACCTTGCTTCCTGGAATATTCATAGAAAGAGAACAAACCCCATAACAAATACAAAGGGGATCTATTCATTTCTTTCCTTTCTATCCCAACAGAAATTTTATGCAGTAGTTTCTCAGTTCAGGCAAAGAGCATAATTCAAATCCTTTTTCTCTAACCTACAATTGCAGAATGCCAATCTAAGAATTTTTAGGCAATTTTAAATGAATGCTATTGAAGTGACTATTCAGTAGATGAAGAATAGACATTTTAATTTCAGTTTTAGTAGGAGTGGAACATAAACAAGGGTT
This sequence comes from Arenaria interpres, assembly GCA_013399435.1. Classification (NCBI taxonomy): domain Eukaryota; kingdom Metazoa; phylum Chordata; class Aves; order Charadriiformes; family Scolopacidae; genus Arenaria; species Arenaria interpres. The sequence goes on from VXAK01013561.1 coordinate 245,314, forward strand.
GCTTTCAGTATTTTCCAACAATATTCTTTGAATCTGTATTGCATTAATACTGTGTGAGCTAGTAGTCTAGACTAGGCGGCAGTATATAAAAGAGACTAAATTGTGCTGTGGCTACAATCAAACCTGATTAAGTAATGCTTCTGCATAGAATAATTTCACCACAGTTGGAAAGAACAGCTAAAAATATGTCTGTTGAGAGGACCCCTCTATTGTAACTCTTCAGATGATTTGGTATTTAGTACTGATGGTTCCAGCTTCCAAGGATAACTTCTGTTCCTCACACGAAAGAGTCTCCAGTAGATCAATGGTAAAATGTCCCCTCCTAATGTCCAGAGGGTGCACTGGGAGAGAAGAGTGAAAGTGTCCATGTGCAAGGACTCTGGGATTGCCAGGCAATATAAAGTCTTTTGGAGACTATTATTCATGGTTCCAAGTTAAAGCTCAGTCGCTCAAACGCTTTGGCAATCTGGAGCAGGAACATTGAATCAGAAACCTGTATGACGTCCCCAGCAGCTCCAGCCTGTAGGTTGTTATCCAGCAAACACTGTGTGGAATAATCTCCAGCACAGAACAGAAACATCTGTAGCTATCAGTTTCCCTCATCTTCTTTCCTCTGCCTGAACCACAAAGGATATGATCCTATTACAGCCCCAGTGAAAGAGCCTACAATTTTGAGATCTTGCCATAGAGGCTTACTCTTTTCATTTGGGAGATATTCAGCTCAAACTTAATATATCAACAAAAATTACACAGCCGTTGAGTGAATCTGGAATAAATATACATTTCTTATCCACATAATTTACAGTTTATCTGCTATTCTTTGTTTTCTGCATTTTCTTGCCATGCTCCGTTAAATCTCTTCCACCACCCACTTTGAAAGTGTCTGACATCCAGAAACATATGAAAACTTCTATACAAAATACATAAAGTATGTATGCCCAAGATTTCTTTTCAGGATGACCATAAAAGCTCACTCACAAAGAAATAAAATATCAATTATAGAAGTGCTTGGAGAGCAAGAATTTTTCTTTTTTTGAGATCACAGAATCACAGAA
>VXAK01013565.1:0-12900 GCA_013399435.1 Arenaria interpres
GGTTCCCCCCGAGAGCGGGCGGTGCGGCGGCCGCCGGTGAGGCTGTTCTCGGGAGCGGTGCCGGTGTGTGCCCAAAATGTCCGCCGTGGCGCCGGTTGGGGTGGAGGGGGGGCGAGCGGTGCGTCCAGCGCCTTTCGACCTGAGGTAAATATTGGCGAGTTAATCGATGGTTCCTTTTGGGAAGAGAGAGGATTGTGTGAAGTAATCAGCCAGTTATACGTTGGTTGTTTTTATTCCTCAAGAGGTGCGTCTGGTGAGCCAGCCGTGGGGAGGGGAGCTGCAGGAGAGGCGGTGAATGATGCTGAGCTGCCAACTGTAAGTACCAGGCACAGTCCCTGTAGTTAATGGTGCTGTTGTCGTGTGTGTTCCTGCTTTTATTTTGGGTTGTTCCGTCTCCGGACGCTGTGTTTGTGAAGTCCTGGGTGGACTGACAGTAGTGGTTCGTTTGTCCAGGGCACAACACTGCAGGTTCCTGTCAAAAATAACCTTTTCCTCACAGCGAAGGGCAGAATTGGGCCCCTGCCCTGCTCTTTTAAGTGTGTTAGGATGAATTTAAGGTCTAGTGTACTTCTATGAAATATTTTCATTGTCAAAAGTGCAGTAGGGGAAGTTCTGCCTTCAACAGTTAAATGATGCAAAAAGCCATCTAAATATAAACTGTTTAAAATTCAATCAGTGGTGTATGGCTGCAGTAGATTTATGTTTTATCTGCTTTGTTCTGAGAATAAGTTCGAGGTCACTGTAGCTGTATGGCTAAGAGAGGAAATGGAAGTTAATATGAGCCGTCATGGTGGTTTGTGTTCTGTAGCTGTTGGTTCTGGCCTGCCATTAGTATTCTTTACTACCAGTCGATATGTATCTGCAGTGCTTTCAGACTTCTCAATTTGCTGGGCAGCCTGCTTGCTGGATCTGTACAGTAATCTGTACGCTGAAACGTCAAACTGCTGTCCAGACAACAGCATGTTACCTGAGGACAGCAGTTGAGTTTGGCTATAGTGTATTCAGGTGCTAAATTGTGTGTTTGAAGTATTAATGGATATGAGATTATATGAGTTATGGGGTTATATGGGCTTATAAAGGGTTATCGAGCATTGGAATGGGCTGCCTAGGGAAGTGGTTGAGGCACCATCCCTGAAGGTGTTCAAAAGATGGGTTGTCATAGTGCTTAGTGACATGGTCTAGTGATGGCGTTTTTTATAAAATCATAGAATCATAGAATGGTTTGGGTTGGAAGGGACCTTGAAGATCATCTAGTTCCAACCCCCCTGCCATTTTTATCAGAGTTAGGTTGATGGTTGGACTAGATGATCTTAGAGGTCCCTTCCAGCCTAGACAATTCTATGGTTCTATGATGATGGTCTTGTGAAACTATAAAAAGCACAGTAAAATTGCTAAGATACAGATCTACAGGGCTAGTAAACAACTAACACACAGGTAAAATAACTCGAGGCTGTCACATAGGAATGGCACGTTCCTCTGCGGTGTGTTTCAGTCCCTTTTGTATAGACTTGAGGAGCTGAAGGGATGGATTGGGTTGTTTTGCAGATTAAACTGAAAATGACCCTTTTCATTGTGGGGCTAGTCTCCAGGTGGATTGATAACCAGTGAACAAAGGGCTGCTAGAGCAGGAGGCTTTAGGTATCACTAGCCAGCAAAAGAACAGAGGGAAGATGGCATTGCTTCTGATGATGATGCTGTCTTAGATCGGTTTTAAACAGCTGTAATCCACAGTAAAGTAAGTATTTGTGTATGACTTAAAACTACATTATCCTTACAAGTATAAGGCACTGTTGGCTATGCGCATCTGGGCTTATATGAGGGAAAATTTATTTGTAGGAAGGGGAGGGTTAAAACATGCAGAACTCATCTCTAGTTCTGATGTAAGTTTCTCTAGTAAGTTTCTGATGGAACTCTGAAGTTAGCCTTGCTTTTAGTAGGAGGAGTTGGACCAAAAGAGCTGTAAAAATCTCTTCTGACCTAAATTATGCTATGATTATCTTGAGATAAGTGGTTGCATCTTAACTGTTACTATGAAGGTTAATATATTTGCTCGTGGTTCATAGGGAGATCTTTGTTTGCTCGCATATTATTGTAAGTTCACCCTATTAGGTGGAGTGGTGGAAGGCTTGTTACATAATTAACATAGCATTTTTTTTAATTTCTGGTGGATGTGCTCTGAGAGGCGGTTGGACTAGATGATCTCCAGAGGTCCCTTCCAACCCCATATCATTCTGTGATTTTTAGGGCAAACTGAAACATGACTGATACAGATGAGTCGCAGCCTTCTGACTCTGATTACTCTGACGCCCAAGAGCTGATCTGCAGCCAGCAGAAAGAACCATATAATAAGGTACATGCATGTGAAACAAATACACGACTGGAGTGTTCACTTTCAAGGCAGAAGAATGGTGCTCCTGAGGTGTCTTCAGATGAGATTTTACTGGACAGCAGTGATTCAGAAAAGTGAGTTTTTATCTCTAGTTAAAATTTTTCCTGTAAAGAACCTGTGTCTTTTATCATAAAAGTATACGTTCTTTTGAAAGTAATTATTTTTTTCTTCTTCAGTGATGTCTCTGCTGCTTGTGGCAGTGAGTACCATCCTAGGTGCTCCGTTGCACCTTGAGGAAAAAAGGAGATCTGAATCTTCAGAGCAAGAAGCTGAATCTGTTGCAGGAGCGTGTGACAATGAAAGCTCTTCAGCTTCTTCTCTGTCCCCACCAAGTCCAGTGAAATCATCTGAAACTTCCACCAAGAAATCAAAATTCAACTTGAAAGCCATTTTTGCCTATCACTTCAGGGGAAAGAAGTTTAAAGCTGCTGCACACCGAAAATACAAGTGTGGCTCAGGCAAGAAGAAGAAGAGAAAGTATGTGAGCACACAGATGCCTACAGGGAGGCCACCACTGACAGCCTCACCTCAAGAGCAAAAGAGAAGGCTTCTGCACAGAGGCTTTCAATTCCCGTTTGTTGAAAAACATTATGGGAAGAAACATATTCCCTTAAAGATGGTTCTTGGCTATGAGGTGAGTCCTCTGTTTGGTGGGATAAACGTAGTATTGGGGTTTTTTAGTCCAAAAATGAAGGAAATTTAAATTGGCTTCTACCTGATCTGCTACAATAAACAATGAAACAGTTTTAACTTCTGTTAAACAGGACATTTCATGTTGTCTGTTTAATAACTTTAAGACAAACACAGGTGAAATATGGGTGTCAATATAACATCGTAATTTAGTTCCATAATATAAATGCTTTATAGTGGTATCTTTAAGATCTCAACTCATGCATTTTTCTTTAGCAAGCAGCTGCAAAGGGATATTTCCAGTACATTGAAATGCTTAAATATGAAGAACATCTTAGAAAAGCTTTAAAAGCCCTTCAGGCCAGTGAAGACTTAGAAAGAGAATGTCTGGCGGTACGGAAACACAAATACTTAGATGATGAAGGCCCCATTTCCCCTATTCAGGAGACGAAGTAAGTTCATTCTTATATTTTCAGGTGGTATAAAACTTTCTCTTTTGTTTTTAACTAAAATATACGCTTGTATGTATACGGCTAGATGCATCAAACACACAGACACAACTCTTGGTGACCCCTGGCCCGTGTGCTGGCGTGGGGAGGGCATCAATGCTGCTCTACTCACACACCTAAAACACGGCACCATATGGGCTGCTATGGGGAAAGCTGACTCCATCCCAGTCAGACCAGTACAATCTCCTGCTCTTACAGTGGAGTTCAGGAGATAGTGCAGTTGCTTGTAGGAGCACACAAGTTTGTGACAGAGTTGTAGATATATCAAGCTGAGTTCCTATGCTGTCCTTTTAATCTGTATCAGCATTGTGTGATCTAAATGTGAATATCTGCTTACGAAAGCATTGTTTATTTTGGGAAGAAAGCACTTAGCCACTTGGGATTCTGGCACTGTAAATGTGAGTTGGAGCTTCTTGCAGAATGAGATATTTTTAATCTGAAGACTGATCATTGTTTGAAATGGTGATTTGTACCGTCTCATTAAAATGACACAGTAGAAATGTTTTTTTTTTTAAAAAAGGTATTTCCTGAATTTAGTCCCTGTATAGTTTTCCCAAATAAAGATATGGAGTGTTTTATGGCAAAGGCTAAAAGATATTTTTTTTTTCTTTCCTTTTTACTTAAGCATTGAAGTATCAGCTTAGATCTTGCTGTATAGTCAGTTAACTTAAATGTAGTAAAGGGATCAGTAAATCAATGAGGACAATTAATGTTATAAATATACTAAAACTAACAAGCCTAACAGACAGTGTAAAGGTATGAAGCTCTTTGAGCTACTCTTGGCTTTAGTAGTGACTTACACTGCTAATTTATGTGAGTTGAAGTATTAGGTGGAGCCTGTAAAATCAGTAACAATAAATAGTTTGCTTTCTTAAAAAAGCAGAACAAGGAAAGTTCTGTAGAATAAATATATGCCAGCTCATCCGGGACTTGGTTCTTGATATTTTATGAATACTAGAAGACTTACGAGGTTTTGGAACCAGTCCTCTGGTGCCACTTGTTGAAACCATAGTACTAAAATGCCTTCATCTCTTTCTGGGGAGTTCTTTCCATCTTGAGAGAAAAACCTGCGGACAGTAGTGGGATTTCATACTAGTTTCATGGCAGTCTGGAGATAATCTCAGCTGTTGTCTCTCAGCTGAGGTCTCTTGCTTTCTTCATTGTATTCTACTTGTTTTCTGACTTGCTGACTTTCTAGCCTGTTTGCTAGTGTAATCCTAAGTATCTCAGTACCACCAATGATGGCTACTGCTAAGTCTTTGTTCTGCTGCTGAGCGCTGCTTCCATCCTGCCAGTATGGCTAGTTGGGATGGAATTCTGCTGTCAGAAACTAGCATTTGAGAACAATGTCATGTAGAAGTAGTTATATCTTACACCTACAAGCTGTAGCGCTTCCATACGCATTAAGAGAAAACAGGGCTTGTAGTAGAAAAGTAGTTTACGCACTGTAGCCTACTGTAAAAGTGCAGAGCTTGATCTGAATTTCTGTATTTCAGTGATGATGATGACAGCTTGAATTCTGATAATCCAGGAGACTTTGATGCCAGAGTCGTGGTGAGTAAATATTCCTTAACTTCAGAAACTCTCTAACCTTTTTTCTCTTGTGAGGTTAAAGAATTAGTAGATAATGTTTTCAGTCCTTAGTTCTTGAGCTTAGTTCCAGAGTTACCAGTATGATACTTGTGAATCTTGATGCAGAATACAGAAGGAAGTTGTTTTGAGAGTCCACACTCTCCTCTTTGGAAGTAATGATGGAATGGGTTGGAATTCTAGAGTTCTCTGAAGAGTTCTTAAAGTCTTCAAAGTTACTACCGAAATTTTACCTCTTAAGTGTCTCAGAACTAGACTTGTGAATATTTCTGTCTTCCATTTGCATAGGAGAACAGCTCTTTCATTATAAGCAGCAAAATTCCCAGTAAGAAAAAATCCAAGCTAGAAAGGAAACATGCGAAATCAGTTGAAGTGATTGAAATAGAGGAGGAAGACGACTCTGCTTCTGAGAATTCCGTGATTCTGCAAAGTTCCCCTCAGTGAACGGAAAACTAACAAATGAGGTGGCAGTGATCATTCTTCACATTGCTTTTTCATGGCCTACTTGACTTAAACCACTGATCTGGAGGGAATGTTGAGCTGTCAACCAAGAAACCGGGCAGATTTGGTTTAAGGTGAGTATATTGGGCTTGTGTCCGAGACGGTTACAAAACAAGTATAATCTGCCCTTTTGCTAAGGTTTTAAGTGTCTTCTGTGCTGTCCTGTATCAGGTGTGTAATATCCTTGATTCAGTGGCTGATAATCTTCCTGAAATGCAACTTCTGCAACTTCTGTTAACCAATGGGTCACAGAATTTTTCTAACTGAAAATAGGAAAACAAATTCCAACTATTGTAACATGGAAGTGGCACATTATAGAAAAGTGTATGCGTGTGCATAATACATATACATGCTCATGTTGCAAAGGGCAATTTGGACCCCTTTTCTCTTTCATAGCTGACTTCTTGTGGGTGGTGCTTGAGGGGTTGTCTTTCTGTGTCTTAAGGAAATGTAGGTTATACTCTGAAATACTTTAAGAGCTGAGTAAGGCTTAAAGACAGAATTGAAGCTTAACACAGATCTTCGTGTCAACGGTAAAATGTCAAATCGTTAGTCAGCTTGGACAAAAGTCTGTTAATGCATTCTAATGATGATAAAACCAATTTGTTTGATTGAGGTTGTCTATTCCATGTGGAATAACTTTTCAGAAAACTAATTCTCTGCTCCTGAATGTAATACAATTATTTGAAGTTATTTTAATAACTGCAGCAGCACAGTGAATCTTAAAAGATTCTTTTCCCCCTCTTGCTGTCCTCTGTCCAGAATGGGGCCTGATATCAATGTAACTAAGCAGACCATGAAAGCTCTTTCTGAATGAAAGTACTTAAAAAGCATTGCCCCAGTTGCAAATAGTTTTTTCAAAGGTGTTTTGGACAGCTGGGAGCGTGACTAGTGAATGTGTGGAAATGGTCTGAACGTGGCTAACTCCTAGGCGACAAGGCTGTCTTGGTAGCAGTGGAAATAAAGTGTTTGAGAAGTTGACTTGTGAATCAACAAGATGATTGTTCAACTCAAATATCAGCTCTTTCAGCAGCTAAAGGTAATTTGTGCTGAACAGGGATGTTGTCAGAAAAAGTATCTACTGGCTTAATTTCCTTCAAAATGTAATTGATGGTCTGAGGAGATTTACAGTAGGTGCTCATACTGAGAGCAGATTAAATTGCATTGCTCATATGCTGAAACTAAGGTCCCAGATCTTCATAAAGGAAGTTTGGGGTTTCCCAATTGCAACTTGGTAGCTCTAGGGAGTAAAGCTGCAAAAATTATTTTTCACTAGTTAAAGATCCCATTTACTATTGGTCCAAAATTAATGGCAAAATGTAACTCTTTTAGGCGTCTACCTGAGAAATACTCTGTATGGCTTGAAAGACTCATCCTGGATCTAGGAGTGGGGTTCTTGCTTGGTAAGGCCTAGCGAGGTGCTATGTGGAGTCTCGCTCATTCTGCAGTTCATGTGATGAATTTTTCTGTTCAACTGCTGAGTGACTCAGAAATGAACTAAATTTCAATTCTGATTAGAACTGGATAAATATACATGAAAAATCAAGCTTATTACAACTGTTAAATCAATTGCTGAAACCTGGCTTTTGGCTGTAGGATTCTTCACTTATTTGACCGTATCTGATAGTTCTTATCACTCTGCTTTTTTCCTTCTAGTTCATGTTGCTTTTGGAAGATGAAATTCTGCTCAAATTTCTTGGATGTGCAAGGTAAGCTCTTACTTGGCTCGCAGTTCCTGTTTTCTTCAGATAGCTTTTTCACTTCATGAAACGTTTTTTAAAACCAGTAATTGGTAGTTCAAGTGAATACACGGCCGTGTTTCAGAGCAGCGCAGCTTCTGTGTGGAGCTTCTGAGGTCTCCAAAATTGAGTTCAGGGTAATTTCAGTCAGTCTGACCAAAATTAGAGCCTGTAGGCTTTGCTTGAATGAAAACTAAAACTTGTTGAATACCTGTATATTAAATGCAATTTTGTTAGAAGTTATGTATAGAAATACTTTGGTTTTACCTGATGTTGAATGCTGCAGGGCAGCTCCATCTGTTTTGGTTCAGACAATACCTCTGCTAATCTCTGCTTAAGATGTTGGAGAAGTTCTGTAGGTGTAATCTCCTGGTGGTGTCTCACCCACTCTTTCTGTGCTGGGCTGTTGGTACAGCTGCACCTTCTGATTGCTTCCCTCTGGTATAATTTCATTTCAATGCGTATCCGGTGCAAGAACAGGAGGGACAGCAGAAAAGAGCTGTTAGTCTTGAAAGTACGTATTGCTGAAGCTGTGGAACTTGTCACCAAGTTTGTGTGGCTTCAGGAGAGTCTAGGAAATGGCATGGAAGACAGTGCCATGTAAGATTACTGGGCTGGGAAACATCTTTAACATAGAATTGTAGAATGGTTAGAGTTGGAAGGGACCTTAAAGATCATCAAGTTCCAACCTCCCTGCCGTGGGCAGGGACACGTCCCACCTAGACCAGGTTCCTCAAACATGGGAAGCCCTGAGGTGAAGCTGGGCAGGTAATGAAACCTTGCAAGAATATACTTCAGTAAGAGGCTAGGAACAGGGCATGGTATTTGGCCAGTGAGGGTACTGGGCTAGCTCACATACCGATTTGACACAGCAGAAATTGTTCTTACGACGGTGTATCTGACACTGAACTTCTTGCCACAGTTACCTTAGTCCAAACTATACCTGTCTCTAAAAACGGAGAACATAGTAGCAGAAGGTGACAGCTATTAATGGTAAGTATATGGTAAACTGAGAAATAGTGTTAAATCATGTTTCAAGAATAGTGGGGAAAATGAAAGCTGAGGCATTCAGTCCATTCTAGCACGTGTTCAGTTTTTGTCTGTCACTGTAGACAAAAACCTGGAACCTAGTGCTTAGAAAAAAACCCTTCTTTTGCAACCCACAGCTGATGAACATATTAGTTGTGTTACTTATATGAAGGGACAATGTTTTCGTGTATTCACACAACAATTAATTCAAATACTGGTGAATCTAGGGTGTGGGTTTCACGTTGCAGAAGTGTAGTGATACCCATTCCTTTCCAGACTCTGCAGATGAACACACCAGACCAGCAGCAGTGAGCAGCTCTCGCTTTCTTTTCTGCACAGCTTGAATTCTTGACAGCTATTTGCTGACCTTCGGACGTACAAACCTGTTACTTGGATGGACTTCAGTGGAATGTGCTAGTGGAAGAGGTGGGTGAGCTTTGTGTTTCTCCTGAACTTCAGCACAAGAGTGTTTGATTTCTTCAGACAAGTAACTATTTCCTGTAGAAAGTAATCAGACTGATTTAATTTGTGCACTGTATGGTATCTGCACCCAGCAGTATCTTCCTGATGGGGTGTTCAAAAAGCAGTGCTACAGTATTTCAGCAGCTGGCATCGTTGGTTTTCATGCAGATGTGCTGGTTAAACTTGGTATTTCTGTTGAAACAAGTAGATTAAAAATTTCTTGTTGGGAAGCTTGTCAAATACAACATTGAAGAACTGATGAACTATTACAGGATAAAAGTACAGTTAAATTGATGACCTTGTTCCAAAATATTTCTTCTTAAAGGGGCATTTCTGTGATGCCTGGAACACAGTGGAAGGCCTCTACTTAAGGGTGAGTATCAAGGAAGTAGTGTTTTCCTAGATGGAGGTAGTTGGATGAGGGTCATAAAAGCTCAGATCTTGGCTTTCCGGTTGCCTTTTTACAAAGAAACAATACTTTGTTTTGAAACAAAAATACCAAGATGGCAGCTAGTGGCACGTTTCAAAGTTAACTGGCTAGGCTTTAAAACCAGAAGCTATTCTGCAGATGTTGTGAAGAAGTTAATTGTTATGCCTCGTTATTCAGCAAATAGACACAACTCACTGTGTGTCCGAATTGAAAAACGTGGCTAGAAGAGTAACAGGTTGTGCTTTCCTCACTGTACGGTTCATTGCAGTGGTGACAATGAGACCTGTAACAGGTTTGCTTAGTGGGACAATTATGCAAATGTAGTTAAAGATGCAGCCACTGTAGAATCCCAAGGATAAGCTTGTTTTGGTGATTTTTGAATTCTGCATCCTGCCTACTAAAGGAAGTAGAATTAGCAGGTAGAGGAAAAATACTTATTGTAGATGGCTTATTATGGCATTTTTGTTAAGCTGTCTTAAAGCAGCATGTCGTAAGCATCTTCTTTACATCACAGAACAGTCAGCTGACTGTTGGGTGACTCCCTTGGTTGTATCTTCTGTGCTGTAATACTCCAATTCCTTAAATTGCTGATTAATTTTGTTGATGGTTGTGTGATATGATAAGAAATGCTTAGTTTTGGCATTAGCATTCAGACAGTGTAACTGGACTGTGGCCTGCCTGCATCCTATTTAGAACAAAAGTATCCAAGTCTTAATAAATTACTTAAAATACTGAAGAAACTTGGAACTGTTACTCACATGCAACAATTTACTTCTTTCTAGGAAGTCCACACCATGGTCCAGTCTGAACTAGCCTCTTGGTAAGTTAGTGTGACAGTTTTTTAACCCTTGCCTGTTGCAGGTTAGCTGCCTTTAGCTTGGTGAGCTGGTTATATTGCTTTAGATGAGAGCTTACCTTCCCCTAAACTTCAGAATGTCGTGAGAAAATTGTTGTGATGATTGGCAAAATGTTCAACTGCTCTGAAAAGAGTGAGTGAGAATAGCCTTTCTGAACAAATGTTACATTACATGAATGTCCTTTTCATGTCACTTTATTCTGGGCATCTGAGTATTTAGCGTGCAGTGTTTTGTATCACTGAGCAAAGATCATGAATATGTGACTTTCTTTTAAAAATAAACAGGAAATAAGAATGTCAAATTAAATGGGATAATACTTAGACGTTATAGTACCTTAAAGTGTGATTCCAAATATCAGGAACACCTGGAGGGTTACAACCACTTGAGTGCTCTGCTGGTTGGTGTGCGCGTACATGTCAGTTTGTAACCCTGTCCTGCTTTTTCAGGTGGTATGTAGTTGGGGAAAATGAGAGAAGTGGAGGATGCCGCTTCACAGAAACCTGAAGCCTCTTCTAGGTTAGTGCAACATCTGAGGTTCTGCATATTCCTTAATGATCAGAGGGCTCTGGTTTTCCGTGGCTGGAAGTCTGGATCACATGAAGCTTTCTGACTTGTGGAGTGTTTCGGGGATTTTTTTCAACACTATTTTGGTATATTTTAATGTAGTATTCACTCGGTAAAGTGAAGAATTTCTTTTAACTTGATTTGTCCAAAGACCACTCATACAGATTTCTCAAAAAGGATGTGATCAGCTTAACTATTGAAACGGATAGTTTTACTTCTACACGTTATGCTTAGCAGGAAAGTTATAGGGAGGATTTTGTGTGAGTACAATTTTGTGGTTAATTCCCTTTGCCTTTAGTTAACGTTAACTTCTAACATTTAAACTGTTGCTAATATGAAGAGGTTACTTCATATTCCCCAAGTGTTAGTGTATCATTTACCTTCCTCCTCCCCCCAGATGTCTTGAAACCAGTTAAAAAGACACTTGCTAGGATCTATGAGACCTTTCCAGCCTGCTCGATTTGTATCTATTGTGTTCGTTTATGCTATTGGGAATGCTGAGGTCTATCCCGATGGGATCTCCTCTGTAGGTTCATGTCGTTGGAAACGCCTCACAGAATAAACTTGTGGTTTCGCTTTACCCATTGAACTACCTGTTAGCTCTGTGGGATAAAACTGCAAGACAAATATCGGCAGAAGCAGCATCCTAGGAGCTGTAATAACACATTATGTTCTCCTGTAGGTACTGATTTACGCTTTTGATACAAATGGAAAAGTGATTCAAGTGGAAAAGCTTGGTAAGAGTCAGAAGATGGTGTGTTCTGGGACTTGGAGTATAACCGTGTTGAATTGCATGGGCTGAACTTGCTGTTCAGCCAGGTTTTTTCTGTAGTTACCCGAGGGGGTGCATTATTTGTGTGAGTTGAGTTTTGGAAAGAGTTCCCCTCTTGATCATGAAGAAGTGATTATTAATTCTTGGTTTGGTGGCTATAAGTAAGGAGAGACAGCACTCTGAACTTGAAGTAACTCCATAAATGTGCTCCATTCTTGTTCTGTGTTGAGAGATGCTTGATAGTTTCATACTGAGCAGAAAATGGGGATTATATCTTAAAGTTTGGGTTTTAAAGAGTTAATTTCTGAGCAGCTCAGCCAGTTTACTACTATACCACTACAATTCCTGGTGTCTGTTCTATAGAATACAGGCTGTAGAGTAAGAAAAGCAAAATGCTCTGTGGAGGAAGTATAAATCCTTCATGGTAGGAAGATATAAAATCTCAGCAGAATTCTGAAGCTGCCCTTCCTGTTAAGGAATTCATGGAGTCTCTTTTACCTCTTGAGTTGCAGGGCAGCTTTTGTGAAATGAAGCGTCCATCAGTGTAGCTTGTCACTAGGCACTCACTGGTGCCTACAAAAAGCTGGAGTGATAAAACGAGCAGTTGTGGATGAAGAGCTGCTGCAGCTCTTGCACTGTGTGGTATCTGCACCCAGCAGCCTTCTCCTGGTGGGGTGTTCAAAGGACAGTGCCACAGCAGTTCAGCGTTTGGCATCGTTGGTTTTCGTTCTGCCGTGTCCGTGAAACCTGGTATTTGTGCTGATACAGCCTCTGTCCTCTTTGGGGGGTTGGGTGTACTTGCTACGTTCCTGTTTCAGTGTGAGAGCTGGATACTGGAACTCAGCATTCAGTTTCTTTTTCTTTTTTTTAAGCAGGTGCTTTAAGATACAGAACAATGTGAATTTTGCCGCATTCTTAAAAGGATGAGCTGTGGAAGATGGTAACAACTTGTTTGCCAGGTAAGCACTGAGTTACTCGTCAGTTCAGAAGGTTTCATGCAACTTTACACAAGTTTGTGCGTTGACCTGCTGTGACTCGGGAACACTGAAGCTTCAGTGAACTGCTGTAGGACCGGTTGTCTTGGTAGCAGAGGTTGCTGGGCAGTGATGACCCTGGATCTTGGCAGGATCTGAGGAGGTTGTTTATCTGCGAGTCGTTCTTGTGTGTGTACGCACACTTGAAAAGGATGTCACCGTCGCCCAGCGATCTGTAGTACCGGCTCCTGCATTAGACTGCTCTGCCGGGTGTGAGGAATTCCTCTGTACGCAGCTTTTAACAGATTTTTAGGCTTGTTGGTGTACACACAGCTTGGCTCATGCACTGGCATGACTGGCAAGTGCAGGGTTCTGCACCTGGGCCGGAATAATCCTCGCCATCAATACAGACTGGGGGATGAGGTATTAGAAAGCACCCCTGAGGAAAGGGACT
>VXAK01013565.1:13158-26680 GCA_013399435.1 Arenaria interpres
TCCCTGGAGATATTCAAGGTGAGGCTCGATGAGGCCCTGAGCAACCTGGTCTAGTTGGGGGTGTCCCTGCTGACTGTAGGGAGGTCGGACTAGATGACCTTGAAGGTCCCTTCCAACCCAGATGATTCTATGATTGGTCCTTAACAAGAGAGGCTGGGAAACTTGAATTGATTTAAGTTGGCAGTAACAGCGGTGAGAGGAGAGTACCTGGTCATTACCAAGGCTGCTGGGATGTTGCTGTTTCTGGTGAGCTGTGGACATGACCGTAAAGCAAGTCCATCAGACTCTTGAATTTGCCACACGAGGTGGCACTAAGTCTGCTGGGAATAAATTTTTAGCGCGGGTCACAGACACGGTGCTCCCTCCTGCTGTGAAGGTAAGAGCCAAGTCCTTGCTGAGGGGCAGGTATGTGGCTGCACCCTTGGGCATCTCCAACACAAGCTACAGAGGAGCCAAAGTTCTAGCTGGAACCTCTGTAACTTGGACTCCAGAAGCTGCTGCTGAGAGGAGGGTTGTAACACGCTGAAGCAAAAAGGGGAGACAAAAGGCTGCTCTGTGCAATTTATATCCAACTTGAGCTTGTTGTAACTCTTTACTAACACTAAAACCACATCTCTTTAACCCATAGTGTCTGCTGCTGAGTCACTACACATCGGAGGGGTGAGAGACACCATCCGGTGCCACCAAGGCGAGTCTGAAGGTGAGAGCGTGCAGCAAAATTGTGGGTACTGAAAAGAAATTGAAGGTCACTTCAAAGAGGGTTTGCGTGGCTGAAAAACCAGCAGCTCTTAACGCGGTGACCGCACAGTGAAATCCTCTGCAGGATGCCGTGGACACCCGGTGTGTGCTATGGTCTATTTATGAGGAGATAACACCTCTTGGGGCCTTTCGGAGTGAAAAAGGATGTTTATTTTGAGATGCTGATGAAGGAAAGAGGCTGCTCAGTTTCCTCCTGAAACCAGTTGACTTTTGCAGTGTGTGCAGTTGGAGAACAAGAGGTTGATAACAGCTGTGGTTTGAGCGGGCTTATAACATAATTGCTGCTTCCTTTTCCCTTGGGAATGATAGGGTCCTAGGGCTGGGTGGGAGCCTCAGGGTGGATAATCCTGGAACAACTCGAGCGAGGGAGGGAGAAGTGTGGGGTGGGAATGCCATGGGCACTGTGAGTAGTTACAGGAAACAGAACATGATGATACTTGGGGAGCTGATGTTGAAATCACGCTTTTGCCCCTTAACACTTTACTAAGGGGTGTATGTACACATTTCCTGTGTCACTGCTTTTATACCAGCATATGTCCTGAAATGAAATTGCTTCAGACTAGAGGAAGACACGTTGTGCCAAATGTGAAGATGACAACAGTTCAAATGGCTTTTCTTGGGAGTAACAGTGCTAATAGATCCTTTTTCTCTCCCAGGTCCTGGTGATGTTGCTGTGAGTCTTCTGCAAAGAACTGCACAGCTCTTCCAAATGGAGAAGGGATCTTATCCAGAGTGTTTAAACACTCATTCTGTGTTTCCTTACTGCTTCGTAAATGGAAATAGCTCTTGTTGTTTGGAACCCAGTTCAGAAGCGTGAGGTACCTTTGCCCTTACCCTTTCAGTTGTGAATTCCCTGGTTTGCCCCTCTGGGAGATGCAGCAGAGCTACCTCAAGTGAGGTCACTGGAAAAGGTCTTGTCAGCTCTTTTCCCTCACTTCTGTTACTGGACTCGACTGTACCAAAGCTCTGGAGAGGGGCTTATTCTGTTCAGAATGTCACACCATTTAAATAAAACTGATGTCTGAAAGCTGCAGCCTGGGATTATTTCCTGTTGCTACACCAGATGCAGACAAAGGAGAAGTGGGTAAATCCTGGCTGATGAGCACTTGGGGCTTGTGGTCTTGGTCCTGTTCATGCAGAAGAGCCAGGAGGGTGGAGATGAGAGGGACCACGCCTGCATCTCTACTCTTTGCTGGTGTTGGCTTATGCCCTTCACTTTGTAGGGGGTTAACGAGTTGTTTCGGCTACTGCAGTACAATGACTGAAACAATGAGGGGAAGAAAGCCTAAATTATAGTTCGTTTTGATGAGCAATTAAGTTTCTAGGCTTTTTCTGTGCTGTATTTTAAAGAGGACCAGATTTGATAAAAGCGCCCTGTTATTCCAGCTGCTGGTAACACCATTTAACTTGAGCTTTGGCTTTGTCTTGATGTAATGACTCAGCTCTTCTCCCCAGGTTTCCTGAGCTCCATGTCAGCTACAGGCAGAAGCTGTGACAGACCTGCCTTCAGGTGCTTCAGCGTGTACCTTGAGTTAAATCACATAGTGCAAAGAACAGACTGAAGTTTCAGCTTTACAGGAGAAATTCATCCCTTGCATCCTGAGGGTTTAAGTCTTGTTAAAAAGAACTTTATTTAAAAATGGTTTATACATGTATATCACAAAAACTAAGGCACATCAAGAAAGGCTTTTCACAATATCAGTCTGCTCAGAGATAAGCCTGGTGGAAGCAACAGTCAATCTGCTGCTGGAGCAGTCTCAGTAATAAAAATCTGCATAGTACTCATGTTTTATTAATGGCTCCACAATTAACTTGATGAAGTCCGCAGTATCCAGGGATCTCTTGGATTGTACCAGCACAGTAGTGTTCTTTGTTGCTCCAAGTCTTCAGCCAGTCACGATACTTTCCAAGTCTTCTTGGCTCGTAGTTTTTCCAGCATTTTCTGCAAATAAAACAGAGGGTGAGGTTGCAGTAACAGGATGGGGGCCTGGCCCAGCCCATGGGGATTATGGAGCATTTTCTTCCTTCCACTTGAGGCCCCACCAAGTGGGTGGGGAGAACAAACAACTGGAGTGTCCTCATTCAAACCCCTACTCTAGGGCCACCACAGGCAAATCCAGAGAGGGTTCCTGTAACCTTAAGCTCAGGTGAGCTCAGCTCAACACAAGTTCTGCAAAAAATCCCCAGACTGTCTGATAATGGAAATTCAGTCACATTTGGACTAACAGAAGCTCTGCCATTCTGCTGCCAAGTAGTGTTTCCAGCAGCCAGAGTCCCAACAGCCTTTCTACTCAACCTCCAAAAGTCACCAGGAAAATTCAGCCTGAGGCAGAGACCCTTCTTTGAGAAAATTTCAGCTCAGTCCTAGTGTTGGCAAGGGAACTGTTAAGAGGGATATACCTATGGCATCACTTAAAGTCCAGACTGGTCTGATGGTCTCTCAGCTGCACTCGCACCACAGAATTATGTCCCAATTAGTCTGATGAGAAGCTCAATGAATCGAGAGAGCTGACCAGGCAGGACAACGCTGTAGCGGACTTACCTTCTGAAACTCTTTAGCCTTTTCTCTGTTTTTAGCATAAGTTTCTTGCCTTGTTTTTTCTTCCTTTCTGCTTTTTACTTCTGCAAGTTGATTATAAAGTCTGTTGAAACAGTAAGGACAAAAAAAAAATATAAATGTGTCTTGTCAGGAAGAAAGTGGCAAAGCTTAAGGGCTTCTACAGTCTCAATTGTTAGAAATTAAGAAAGGAAATCTTGACTCGGCTCTCCCATCACTTCCAATTCCTCTTTGGCTGCATCTGACACACACCCCGCGTTCAGGAGCTGCACGTTACGGTTAATGGTGTCCAAGTGCAATTGTGAACTTTGCTTCTAACTCAGTCTGGTTGCCTGCACCCTCTGGCAGAGCCCCCGTGGCCGGGGGAGCCGAGGGGGTGGCCACCAGCCCTGCCACAGACCGCAGCTCCCCCGGGGAACATCCCAGCGGGTGCCCTGGTCACACACACTCAGCTTCTCCCTCCCGGCCGCTCCCTGTTGAGCGCCAACTGGAAATCACAGACCGACCAGTAGCTTTCGCAAGGTCGGGACTGTGGAATAATTCCTAGGATGAAATTATATGGAAAATACAGCATTGTTCACACATTCAGGAACAGTGTAAAATCAAAGTGTTTCCAGGGTATAATACAGCCAGGAATGCGCTCCATCCACGATTCCCCGAGCAATACTGCTCACGAAGCAACACGGAGGAGGGAATGGAATGAAGATTCCACGGCCCAGCTCTGTGATCGTACAGCAGATTCGGGGACGAGATGGTCCTATGGCACCGAGAAGCTGTGTATTGGCTGCCCTGAGCCGACACACTGACGAATTTTGACAAGATGCTGTCTTTTGTGTGAACTTTTGCTCATTATAATGTCCTTATGGTACCAGAACACACCTCCATCCCAAACGCTACCCACCTCCACGGTGCGACCGCTCCTCCTGGAGTCTGCGCTCTGAACTTTTTGTAAACTAAATGCGAGGCAAGAGAATTTTACGCCCATCCTAATAAAGGTATTTATGACTGGAGTCACCCAAATTCCACCTCGAAGGTAAAAAATAGTATAAAAATAGCCCAAGAAAGGAGGGGTACTAGGGAAGGCACCATCCTGAACAAGTCAGGCAGGGCACCCATCACGGACTGCCTTTGACTTCGGGACCAGTCGAGCGGCTGAGCCTTTCTTCCCCCCATAGGGACGCCTCCGGGTAAGACTTAGACTATACCGAGTCCTTCTCTGGGAAACTTAGAAATCTCTCTAGAGGGTTACTCTTCTACACGTGTCACCAGGCTGTATTGGCTCTAACTTTGTCACGCATTTTGTACTATTCACAGTATTTTTATTTGCACCTGCTTTGCAGACAGAGTGTTTATCACCGGCCGTCCATAAGAACCTTTATAGATGTTGCTTGAATAAACGGCACATTAGGTAGCTAGCCCTTTCGCTTTCTCATCGAGCGTGACCACACACTTGAGAGTGCCCGTTCACGAGCACGACTCGACCGGAGGTGCAGCCCACTAGTAGTGTATCCAAAATTGTCATAGTTTAATATATTAAACGCGACTGGACTCACAGTGGTGAATTGAGCATTTAAACCATTGAGCATTTAAACTCAACCGCTCCCAACCTCCCACCCCGGTGAGGAGGGTTAGAACACAGAGGGTTTATTTTCTGCCAAAACTACTTTGCCTCTTAACGCAACACAGAGGAACCTACTGTATCTTTAAATCCAAACTTCTCCCACTTGCGCACGTGCAATACCTTGAAGTACGAGGGTGCATTTCCATTTCTCCAGCCTTCCTGTCCTCTGCAGAAGACACCTTCACTTCTCCCACTTTCTTCAACTGATTGCTAACCGCACCTTGTTTTTCTTTACAAAGGAAAAAAAAAAAGCCAAGCATATCTTAAACCACTAGTCCAGCTGCCTCAAAAGCACGATTTTTAAATGACGCTACAAGAAGAGAAACGGGCAGAACGGACTCAATGGTGGTGACGTCTCACGTTGAAAAACCTTCACGCTGCTGCCTGAACTTCAGCCAGCCCTGCTTCTTGACAGCCAGCTTCCAACGCCCCGGCAGCAGGCATTAGAGAGGCATCGGTTCAGTTCGCTTCACGTGTTTGTTTGATAAATGACTACTATTTGCAGGGACCCCTTATGACTACAAACGTGTGGGCAGATTGTGCAAATGCAACAGGGACCCGTAAGGGCCTTTCGAACACTAAAAAGGAAAAGCCAGACAGCGGGAAAAACCCTCCCCACATCCCTGAGAAAACAAACTAAAGAATTTCCCACTCTGCGACAGCAAAGCAGCAACAAATGTGAAATCTCTTCTTCAAAGTACCGCAGCCACTAAAGGGGTACCTAATGCTATGTCTTTCCCCAGATAAACCTACCAGAGGTAAGAAAAGACCCCTTTTGCTTGCTCAACTTCTCAGACTTTCCTCTTTGAAACTTCCTGGCTTCTGGCTTTTCATTTTCTCTCTCTTTGTTTTTTATTTCTTCTACTCTTTTTAGAGATTTCTGGATGAAGTCCTTCTTTCTCTGTAAAAAGGATTCTTGCAGACTTCCTGGTGTCGCCGTGAACTCCAGCAGCATCACTGTGGAGGGAAGCGAGAAGCCTGAACGTGTCTCACTTTTAGCAACGAGCAACATCACTTCTAATGAGCCACACATTTCAATGGATTTCTCCCAAAATGCTGAGCTTGATTATTTTTGTAAATCACAGGAGAATGACTTTGGGAAATAGAAGAGATCCTGCAAAACAAGCAGCTGTTCCGACCTATGGAATCTACTAACGGTGAGCAGGTCTGCCACAGCAAACACTGTGAGAAATACTGCATCGAAAGCATCTTGATGCCTCAAAACACATCAAGGCCTGGAGAAGTCCCTACCACATTTGAGTTCTGTCAATTCCTGTCTTTCATGTTACTGCTGTTCGTTTTGGACAACAAAATCTCTCAGTATTTTACTGCTGTTCCACACTGTCAGCAGAATAGAAAAAAATAGACATTCCTTGGCTACGGAGCTTGGGGACTAACAGGAAATAAGAACCAAGTGAAGGTGCATAAATTGTATGACAACAAACCACAGAATTTTTCAAAACTGAGTAGTTACAACACAAAGAACCCTCAGTGAACTGTAGACATCAGCAACTTCCATGAAAGACTGCCTGGCATAGGAAGAGACAAGCCAGTAAGACACATATTAAACCTGGGTCAAACATACTACAAAACAAGCCTGAAGAGCAAGATGCACTTCCCTAAGAGAAGCTCTATGTTTTCCGAAGGAGAGGTGTATTTTATTAATGATTTTAACACTATAAACAAAGACCTTTCTCCATCTCAACCGCAGCATATTGCGGTTACACATAGTTACCTGCTGTCTGATGTGATGGGACGTGACTGTCACTGGGACTCTGGGCTTCGGAAGAACCATCAGGCCTCCCACACACTGAATAATCTGCATCTGGAGCCAGCAGTAAAAAGTCTGTCTCCTGTTTTAAAAGGAATTGATGATTGGAAATGCTTAAAATATCCCACAAATTTGAGTGCAGTGGTTGTACTGTCCCACTAGCATAGACCTGATGGCAAATAAAAGACAATACTCTTTTGCCTTCACAACAGATGGAAGGAAAACCATCAGAAATGGATCTTGGTAATAAGTATTAAAAAGCTACTTTCTAAAAGAAACACTTTAAAGCTTAAAAAAAAATAAAATAATCCATTAGAGACTCTTTGCCCACCAGATTTCAACTGCTGCTTCTTAATGCAGGGCTGCGTAATTTCATCTTCACTGACATGTTTTTCTTTCCCTCTGTTCTCTCTGGTTCTCCCCCTGCTCTGGCTCTTCACCCCGTTCTCAGCAGGAAGGTAACACCCACTGCAGAACTGCAGCCTCCCGCTGCCAACCTCCACCTCACCCACATTTCAATTATTGTATAAAGGGCCATCCTTAGGCACTTTTAGGATCTTCCGTAGGTACCTCCTGCTATTGAAACATGACTTCATCATCTAATCTGTTCATCTAACAGACACACATTACTTGGTTCTATGTTATTGCTTCAGTACCCAAAACACTCTTTCATCACAAACCAGTCCCTCTACAGTTTGCAGCCTTTGCAGTGTATAAGCAAACAGCAAAAAGCAAAAATCACACCACAGGCAAATTAAGCACAGCAGTAGGACGAGCTGATCACATTTTCCCCCTAAACCTGATAGTGCTGCGTGGGCCTGGAGCTCCATCCATCAGATGGGGGATTTTTGCTTTTTTTCCTGTTTAGTTTGTAGCTCCTCTTTTATCCCACCTTCTCCTCTCCTTCAAGTCTTCAATTAATGGGATACAACTCAGTCTTGCAACACCAGCAAGATGGTTCTGTTTCTTAGCAAAAGTCTTCCCCAAACTCTGTCTACACTGATATGACAAGGTACTGATTTTAAGGAATAAAACAAATTTAAGATCCATTAGATCTGCCAGAAAACATAACATCAAACCAAGACGATCCAAGCAATTACTAAGCTCGGATAACCCTAACGTTCTCTCATTTTGCAAAAGGGGATTAACTGCTACAGTGATTATTATGATTAGGACTAAGTTAAAATCAGGATTAGATAATAAAGACTCACCGCATTTAACTCAGACTGATCCACACACGCTGGGTTATTGACTTTAACTTCCTCCATTTTCTCTCTGTTAGGGTGTTCAGCGTCTGACTCTGCAATACTGATGTCATTTGAGCTTAGCAGAGTGAGCTCAGGTTCTTCCATAATACCACACCCTGACTCAGTTTCCTACAAAATAAATTAGACATCCGTGTAAAACAGAAAAAGTAATAAAAAGCCCCACTATTTCCAGCACTAGGAAGAGCTGTTATCCTGTCAGAAAGAGGAGGCTCATTTAACATGTAGAAGAAAGAAAATCTGCCCCCAAGCAATAAATGAAATACAGAGAGACCACTTTGCCTGAGGATTTGATGTCCACAAAACCTGGAACTTAAATTCATAGAATCATATGGGGTTGGAAGGGACCTCTGGAGACCATCTACTCCAACCCCGCTGCCAGAGTGGGTCCACGCAGAGCCGGTTGCACAGGAACGTGTCCAGGCAGGTTTTGAATGTCTCCAGAGAAGGAGATTCCACCACCTCTCTGGGCAGCCTGTTCCAGTGCTCTGCCACCCTCAAAGTAAAGAAGTTCCTCCTCATGTTTAGGTGGAACTTCTTATACTCAAGTTTGTGCCCATTTCCTCTTGAAATTCAATGCAAAGGCTTTTATATAGCAATGTTTTAAAAAAAACAACAAATAACCCAAAGCAACAACAAAATCTCCCCCTCTGCTCCACTCACCTCAAGTTTAAATTACTCAGTTCTAGGACAAACTTTTTTTTTTTTAAAGCTACAACAAAGCTATTTCCTTAAGTTTGCGTATGTTTTGGTTAAATTATTTACCTCCTTCAGGCATCTCACTGGGGCCAGGGGCTCCCAGTTTGATAGCTGGGCCCTGTAAGGCAGAGGCAGGTGCTACACCAGCTGGTGCTGAGAGGGGGAGACGCTATAGCTTCTCCAACCACCACGGGAACTCCAGCTCATTTTAGCTACTGACAGCTATTTCAGTGCTATGATCTGAAAGCAGTAGTAAGGCAGAAGTCCAGGAAACAAGCAAGAAACTAGAACTGTAAAAACAACACTTGCCAAGCTTTCAGATCTTAAGGATCTAAAATAACTCCGTGCAACAACAGAAAACCCCAAAGAAAAGCCTGCCCAAATCACTGCTTCTGGAAATCTGTTGTACTCACCCAGACTGGGATAGGAAACGAGCTGCTGGGCACAGAATTGGAGTGTTTTTCACGTCTTTCCAGGGAAGAACCGTTCTGTTGTACGACAGCCTGTAAATGGACGTCTGAGTCTTCCAAGGTAGTTTCTCGGGGAACCCTGGCAGGTTTCTGTACTTCTGGAAAGCCTTGCTCTGGCTCCTTTATATTCGTATTGCAGCGAGAATCCAGCTCCACAGCTTTATCTGCTTCATATACGTGAACTGATTTTTCAGGAAGCTTCACATATTTCTTATCAAATGCCTCCACAGGTAATTTTTCAGAGGACATTGCCTCTTTTAGCAAGTGTGGAGGAAAAGGTTCCTCCACTGTAACTGGTCTGGTACTTAGCGGATAAAGTGCTTTTTGCTCTTCCAGTGGATTCAGACTTCTGTTTTGCAGATCTTCCATTGCACACTGGAGATTAATATGTTCCAGACTTCTTGCCAGGTCTTCATATTCTCTGTCAGATGAAATACACTTCTCATTGCTCCATTTTTTAATTCTGGGGGTTTCTTCAAAAGATCTCTGTAACACAGCACCAAGGTCCTCCGGCTGATCAGCATTCTGACAGTGATCACTC
Source organism: Arenaria interpres (assembly GCA_013399435.1). Lineage (NCBI taxonomy): Eukaryota > Metazoa > Chordata > Aves > Charadriiformes > Scolopacidae > Arenaria > Arenaria interpres. The sequence continues at coordinate 22,842 of VXAK01013565.1, forward strand.
AGAGTACACTCTAATTGCAGTGGGTGAAAAGATTCTTCAGATCCTGTTTCAAAAATTATCAAGAGTCAAAATTCTAGCTAAGACAACAGAATTTCAATTTGAAGTCCCTCCGTACTGAAACTTTTCAGTAATGTATAATAAGTAGTCTAGTAAATAGGAAGAAACATTTTGTTTAAAAAATGTCCACTTAAGTTTCTTCAAACATTACATAAAGGGATTCCTTCACTGCACAGAAGACAACTTCAAGAAACAACACTTTGTGTTGCTTCTTATAGAATGTGTTTAGGGTCAGAGTTTGTGATGGTGCTGACATAACTACATGGAAAGTCAATGGATTTTACAATTTATACTCTGTAAATGGAAGCTCTTTGAGTCCCTTCTGGGCAGCCAACAAAGTCTCTAGAACGGGAAGAAATCAATCCAAACCTGCATTTCTTGGGCAGAGATTCTTCAAAGTAGAAGAAAACATCCAAATTGGAACAAGGGTTGCTCTTCCTACAAGTTACAAGATTGCACCCTAAATTGCCTTTCCCTTAGGATCTATGCATACAAATTAAGATTTTTTTATTTTTTCCAAAAGGCTTGGAAAAGAGAAAGATCAGGTGTCAATATTTTAATTACTGGGGAGGCATTTCAGCAGTACTGCACTATACAGTATATGCTGTAGAGAAAGAGAAATGAAATATATACAGAATAGTCACTTGCAGCTTTAAACATGTTTCCAAAAATTGTATGTGTAAATATGCAAATAAGAAAGATAATTGACTAGGAACATTTACATTATAAATACAAATATTACTCAAAATATTGAGCTGAATTTCTGCTACCGTTCAGCTTTCTGTTGGAGCACCTTAAAATGCTGCAACACCTGGTTCCTTATCTTCAGGAATATTTAGATTACTACTAGTTGCATTTGGAATTTCAAATTGGTCCTTTCCTTTAGAATACATGAATATCAAGTTAATTTGAATTCAACTGCAAAACATTAAAAAATACTTCTCCTGCTATGAGCTGCAGTTAACTTAATGCCGCTGTAGAATCATAAACTTTTAATCTACTAAGTTAATCACTACATTGTAATTTAAAAGTTTATTCCTTCCTCTCTCTTCCCTCCCCTTTCATTTTGTAGGCAGATAAAGCAATTCTATCATCAGTCCAAATCCCACAGTGTGCAGTGCGTAACGACTGTTGGTGTGACTGCACAGTGGGAGAGGAAGATTCAATGGTTTCTTGAAGGATACACTGTATTAAAAAAATAAATGAGTAGAGAGATTCTAACACATACACCTCAAAAAGTTTTAATCGATTTATGGAACTTCCTTAATTTCCTCAAACTTACAAGATGATGGATTTGCACGAACAAATATTTGGAAAAGTCGTTAAACTGACAGTTTCAGCCAGAGTTCATATTTCTTCACTAACATCATAATTACTGCACAAGTAACGAGTAAAACACTATCTGTTCCAGTGACTTGAATACGCCAGTCTGCTTTTGTATTAAGGTTATAATTGCTGAGGAAACAAAGACCTTCACAAAATGTAATTACCATTAAAGGTGGTGGAGAAGAGGGTGTGAGAGAGCAGCAGCAGCAGAATGAAGGCATTTCAGAGCAGAGCTGACAGTGAGGAGTTCCTGCCCAGGTTCAGCACAGCAAACCCAGCGCAAGGGCTGGTACTCACAGACTGGCAGGGGGTTGATTTTGAAAGCATCGATCTGACCGCGCTCTACGTACCCAGAGTAACACTTTCATTAACAGACTCTTCTGCTGCTGCAAGGTTGGTTGCCCCGTTTGTTTCAAGACTAGAAGGCAGATTTTTTCTTTGTATATTCAAACTGGAGCTTCCCACTTCTAGAAACGTGGACACGTCTTGACTTTTTGTTGAAAATTTTGAAGCCTGGTAGTAGGAAAAAAACCATCTTAGTTATGATTCGTTTTCTTGGAAATATGAAGGATAAAAAGCTAAAGGTATATTTGATTTTTGGATCACATTTCTGCTACAATTATACATTTAAATCTTACAGAAACCTTAAGCCACAGTACTTCCTCCATCGGAGTTTTTCTGTAGTACCTTGCTGAATTCTCTACTGTCTTGTGAAGTTCTGTACTGAGAAGAGGATGATGAAGTATCACGGTCAAGACTTGGTTCCAAAGGCTGAAAGAGCTGCTGATGGAAGTTCGGAAAATCCACATCTGTTTCAGGAAAATCAGGTTCAGCTGCTGGAGCTATAAGAAAAGAGGTTATTTAAAAACAAACACACCCCTCCCTCAAAGAAAACCCCAATGGACATCTCACACTGTGCTTCTATATGCAGTAAATACAGTGTATAGAATTCTGCAAGTATACAAATACTAGCTTTTAAAAGGAAATAAATTAAATCTTTACAGCATCTAATTGTTCTGCTCTGATACAATGCAGGTACAAAAAGCAAAGAAGTGCTAAACTGATGCAATATTGTTTTTTTTAATGAAAAGATGACATGCGTAAGGTCTCTGTTCAGCGCTTGTGGCACTGCATCAGAAGCAGATTTGGCTTATCTGGTTAAAACACGCAGTGGAGCAAGTCCAATGAAGAGTCACAAGGGTGATTCAAGGAAGCACATGGTATTCAAACAGAAGCTAAAAACCTGAGTTTGTTCAATCTTAGGAAAAGGCTTGGGGGTCTGGGGGAAGAGGCACAGAAACCTCTGCTGTCTTCTACATCGTGAGACACAGCACAGAGGAGATGCAGTCAGCGTCCTTGAACATGCTCAGTGAAAGAAAAAGAGAATGGACACAAGATGGAACACAGGAAAATCTGGTTGGATACAATTAATGAAAAAAAAAAAAAAACAAGAAGAAAAGGAAGAAGTTGTTAAAATGTCGCTCAGGGGAGTGGGGAATCTCTGTCCCTGGAGATATTCAGAACCTGCCTGGACAAGGTCTGGAGCAACCTGGTCTAAGCTGGCTCTGCTGTGAGCAGGAGGGAGAATTTGGATCACGTAACTAGAAGTTCTTCCTGGTCTAGATTAATCTATAATTCCATGATTCTAGCTTTTCAAACACTCCAGGAGGAAGTGGTTCAAATTAAAATACTGGCACTATCTTCACAACAGCTAATAAAGATGTTCTTATTTTCATGAATCGTTACATTTTTCTAGAGAGCACAGAACTCCCACCAGCCTGTTAATCAGCGTTTCATCAACTATGTGACCCTACTTGAGTAATAAAGTATTGTATATTATTGTCTCTACCTTCTTGAAGAGAAAGCTGTGCATGAACAAGTGATAAAATTGACACAGATAACAAATGTGATACCCTAGCCATGGTAGCAGGGAGCTGTGCAGAACTAGACCATGATCAGACAGACACCTTCTTCTCGTGGATGAGAAGCTCAACATGAGCCGGCAATGTGCACTGGCAGCCCAGAAAGCCAACCGCATCCTGGGCTGCATCAAGAGAAGTGTGGCCAGCAGGTCACAGGAGGTGATTCTACCCCTCCACTCTGCTGGGAGTACACCCCACCTGGAGTAGTGTCCAGCTCTGGAGTCCTCAGCACAAGAAGGACATGGACCTGTTGGAACAAGTCCAGTGGAGGGGCACAAAAATGATCAGAGGGGTGGAACACCTCTGCTATGGGGACAGGCTGAGAGAGCCGGGGTTGTTCAGCCTGGAGAAGAGAAGGCTCCAAGGAGACCTTATAAAGGCCTTCCAGTACCTGAAGGGAGCCTACAGGAGAGATGGGGAGGGACTCTTTGTCAGGAAGTGGAACGACAGGACGAGGGGTAATGGTTTTAAACTGAAAGAGGGGAAATTTAGATTAGATACTAGGAAGAAATTCTTTACTGTGAGGGTGGTGAG
>VXAK01013565.1:26688-62175 GCA_013399435.1 Arenaria interpres
GAGAAGAGAAGGCTCCAAGGAGACCTTATAAAGGCCTTCCAGTACCTGAAGGGAGCCTACAGGAGAGATGGGGAGGGACTCTTTGTCAGGAAGTGGAACGACAGGACGAGGGGTAATGGTTTTAAACTGAAAGAGGGGAAATTTAGATTAGATACTAGAAAGAAATTCTTTACTGTGAGGGTGGTGAGGCACTGGAACAGGTTGCCCTGAGAAGTTATGGACCACTTCCACATCCCTGGAGGTGTTCAAGGCCAGGCTGGATGGGGCTTTGGGCAACCTGCTCTAGTGGGAGGTGTCCCTGCCCATGGCAGAGGGGTTGGAACTCGATCTTTAAGGTCCCTTCCAACTCTAATCATTTTATGATTCTGTATCTGATCAGACAATCTTTTTTTTTTTTGCATTACATGAAGAATGTCATGTGCCATCGAAGCTCTTGCATGTACAATCCTTAGTGCCTTTAAAATGTAAGCTGAATATAAATAATACAGACTAACACATAACACTGAGTAAACTCCTCCTCATTCTGTATGATGAGAACAGCACAAAAATGCCTTATCATGGCAAATACCTTGGAAACGTGTTTTGTCCTCTGAGTAAGAGTTCAAGTCTCCAGAACATTTCCTCAAGATCTGCTGTATCTGACTTCCTTTATAAAGGTACCTCTCTCCTTTGGGCATCTGAGTTGCAGAAACTCCAGATAAATTCTCTTGCCTCTGCTTCAAGGTAAGAGGCAGCGAGGATTTCCAAGGGCAGCTTGCCGTTTCTCTCAAAATTCGATCTTCTGTACTATCAGAAGACAGTCCTGAAACAGGAAGCTGGATGTTCAGGGTTTTGTATATAAACCACTTACATGAAGTCATCTGAAAACACTGCTTAATATCCTGAAATATTCATAAAGAGCTCAGGGGGTTTGTTTCTTTGTCTCCTGTCAACACTCGTGCCTTACCACATATTTCCACAAATTCAAGTTGATAATATCTAATTAGGTAGTGGTCAGTACAGCTTAGCACTTATAGACTATGTAGACTTAAGAAATACTGAAAAAAAAAAGAGCAGAAAAGCAAAGCTACAAACAAACCATCTTATGATTTGCTATAGCTTTCTGATGTCAATAAATCCCAGATTTGTCACATGAGTTATGAAGTTTATTACTCAAAATAACACTTACCAGTTTAGAGCATTAGGGTTAAAATGAGCCACTGATACCTCAAGGCTGTAAAAACTGTAGTTTTCAAAAATTGCTTTAGAACCTTGGAATAAGTCATATACACATATGTTGTTTATGAGATCAGATGTGCCAGATTAACAAAATATTAAGACTTAAAGTTAATAAATCCACAGGTCACTATCCAATAACTTTCACATTCAATTCCCATGTTCATAAGTGATAACGTCAATATACAGAGGAGAAAATATACGTATACAATAAATGAATTATTTTTAATTTTATGAAAAGCTAACAGGATCAAGAGGCAGACTGCAGGCAAAAAAGGATATGAACATATATTTCCCAGAAAACTATTAGAAGTCAATATGGCATTCAAATGACATTTTCACAAATAAGTTATTAGGAATTGCTAGGTTGACAAGCAGGTATCGGAACAGTTCTCTTAACAGCAAGACAAAAATCACGGCTCCGTAAAAACCTATGATCTATACTGATTAGAAAACTTACCACTGTATCATTTGGGGATCAATTTCTTAAAAAATTTTGCCACTTGAAATCTGCAGTTGCTTAATAAAATACCCTTTGCCAAAAGCAGATGTTATAAGATTAAAAAAGTTAAAAAATCATGAACACATAATGAAACCTTCTAGTTACACTCAACTCTGTAAGACATATTGATCATTCTTAAGTGAAGTTCCACATTAGCCTATTTCAGAAGACCTTATGTCCAGTGAGTTAGACCCATTCTGCTATAAAATAAAGAGAAGACACAATTTTCCTTCTACAAGAACAACAACAGAACCCAAACACTTACCAGTGTCCACTGGGCTTGCATCCAATGTTTCACTGGTCAAAAAGCTTCCAGTGGAAATTGTTGAAGATAAGTCACAGGATGTTCCCTGCACGAAAGCCTCCGAACCTACATTCGTGGATACGACTTTAGGAAGTACTTCCTAGGATGAAATCACACCTATTACTGTGTATTCCAACGGCCATAATGGAAGCTTTAAACCCACACTTTTAATTCTGAGCTCAGTTCAAGTGTAGAAGCCTTCATGCTCTGCGCAGTCAGGCAAATACAGGCTCATCACTGCTCAGCACAAAACATTCACACCCAATGTCCAGACACATCGCTCCCAACAGCCCCCTCCCCTCAACACACACACACACGCATGCACACACACTCACAATTATAAAGCCTCTCAGAACTGCATACAAATCACGACACCTGGAAGATAAAATTATCTTCTGGTGGTCAGATTTGGCTATTTCTCATCACAGACCTACCGCAGGAGAATTGTAGATCTCAGAGGGACATGTATGCAATGCATGAAAAACTCAGGAATTTTACAAGTACTTGCAATATTGAGACTTTTGTAGACAGGAGACCAACTTAAAAATGTAATTCTATTAAATTAAATTAAAAATATACAAAGTATTCTAAAATATTATCTTCTTAATTTGAGGTAAGCTCTACAGAGTCAGGAAACAATAATGAGGATTCTTGTACTTCAAAATTTTGAAGAATTAGATGTAAACATTTCTTCCCAAACTCTGAATTAAAATGAGCACTAAGAAAATCTAATAAACCCTCTCCCTACATTTCCATTATATACTACCTTAGATAAATATATCTAACATATACATATAAAACGTGTACATTTGAAAGCAATGTTATATACAGCATTTTTTAAAATAATGTTTTGATCTCCTGACAAAGCAATGGGATCTTTGGGGAAAGCCAGAGGATATCACTGTTGTTGATTTTGGCAGGACATTTGACACTGTCTCTCACAGTATTCTTGTATCCCAGTTCGCATGTCAAAACCTGGACGGGTGGATGACAAGATGGGTAAAAAAATGGCTAAATAATCAGGCTCAGGGGACAGTGATTAAATGGGGAACAAGTGGAGTGTGATGGGGCTCCTTCCTAGGACCTGTCCTCTTTAAGGACTAGATGATCTCTACGGTCCCTTCCAACTCTAAAAAAAAAAACCTCAGTGAAAACACCTTTGGCAATGACCCAGGGGAGGCAAAAATCATACTTTTATCAAGTCTGCAGATAACACTAAGTTGGGAGAAGCTGGGAGGACCACGCGATACACTGAATGGCAGGGCTGACATCTAGAAGGACCCCATGAGGTTGGTCCTACAGGACTGTTATGGAACTCAGCACAAAGAAACGCGAAGTCCAGCACCCAGGAAGGAAGAACCCCACGTATCGCTGGGGAGCAGCCTTGTGACAAAGGACCCAGGGGAGCAGAGAGCGAGCTGAGTGTCAGCACACGGTGTGCCCTGGCAGAGAAGAGGGAGAACAGAATCCTGTGCTGTATGAAGAGAGAGGAATACAGCCAGTAGATCCACCACAGGTTACCTCTCCTTACTTGGTGCTTGTTATACTGCTGCACTTAGTAGACTAAGACTGCACCCAGTCTTAGCCCCCTCAGTATGAGATAGAACTAATTCCTCACAAAATAAAGAATAAGATACGTTATATGGCTATTTTGATATGACTAACCGTAGTATCAAGTCTGAATGATGGTCCAGAACGTGTTGTAACTCCCTCTCCAACTTCAGCAGCAAGAACCAGTGAATCTTGAGCCACTTGAGAATCCTGGGACTGGGCTGAACACAAATGTAACAGAAGCAATAAGGAACAGAAAGCAATTTTTGAGTTCCGTTAGCAATATTTTCTGAACACCAGATGGCAGTGATACACCGCTGCTGCTGTCTTCACTATTAGGGCACTGATTTTGTCCATCCTTACAACATTCTTCTCGCCTACAGCAGCTTTCTGCTCCACTGTACCACCAATTTAATTGGCAATCAGTGGTTCTCCTCGACCAGCCTTCCTAAAACTTTTAACTAGCACAACTGCTCTCTAGAGAGCACGCAGGAAGAGCTACAAATTCATACTCTGGTTTTGCAGAATGAAACATGGCTTTGCTGGTGTTACTACAACTGTTCCATTGGGGTGGGGTGGAATCTTTTGCCCTCTACCATTACAATGATTACAAAGAAAAGCAGACATTCTAAGTAGATCAGAGAAACCAGAAACACAGAATTACTTAACTGTAGCGTGACTACTACCATGGAACTGAATCACCTTTGCCAAAATGCCCTTACCCTGTAAGGTGTGTAAAGCTGTGTAAAAGTACCACCATAACAGGACCAGAAAAATGCAGTTTCTGTATTCAGTGCTGACAAGGACCTTCAAAGTTTGACAGTTCTTCTAAGATTGTAAATTAATTGCCAACAAACAACTCTAAAATGAGTATTCTTATTTCCAGTAACAACTTTCAAGTAAGAAGTGCTAAATATCAAACTGAAATTAAACAGTAGAAATTAAGCAGGTAAGTTTTCTCTCAATTCTACCAGGGTTGCTGGTGACACAGACGTTTCAAATCCCCAGCATTTGTAAGATCTATACTTAGGTACATGTCATAACATTTTATGAATCCTAAGTTTTGTACAAACTGAAACTCAATTTCTTACTAGAAGGTTGAGTCCAGTTATTCCATTCTTCCAACTACACACAAAAAAAGGGGTTTCCTCTGTGAGGCAACACCAGTGAACTATCTATGTGGTGTGATAATTATGCATCTCAAACAATATGAAGTATTTTGAAACTTATTTCAAGTAGGGGAATAAAAGATATAATCTATGTTTCCTGTCTCCTTGGTTGGATGATTCACAGATTTGACAGAGTTGGAAGGGACCTCTAGAGATCTAGTCCAACTCCCCTGCCAAAGCAGGGTTGCCCAGAGCACATCACCCAGGACTGCATCCAGGCGGGTCTTGAAAATCTCCAGAGAAGGGGACTCCACGACCTCCCTGGGCAGCCTGTTCCAGGGCTCTGGCACCCTCAAAGTGAAGAAGTTCTTCCTCACATTTGAGTGGAACTTGCTATATTCCAGCTTGTGCCCATTGCCCCTCGTCCTATCGCTGGAAACCACTGAAAAGAGTCTGGCTCCATCATCCTTCAACCCACCCTTTAGGAACTTGTAAACATAGAAAAGTTCTCCCCTCAGTCTTCTCTTCTTCAGGCTAAAGAGCCCCAGCTCTTTGAGCCTTTCCTCCTAAGGGAGATGCTCTAATCCCTTAATCATCTTAGTTGCCCTACGTTGGACACAGCATGATGAGTGGTGTGATTGAGTCCAGACACACTGCAGAAGTCTGCTCCTCTTCTTTGGAGAAGAATACAGGAGCCAGAGGATCCTGAAAATGAGCAAGGCCTTGAAAAAAATTCCTTTGCTGAGCATGAAAACTGCAATCGTATCATCTCTTGGTACTTAAGTATCTCCATAGGAGGAAAAAAGCACAGCATAAAAAACTTCTGAACTCAAAACAAAGTAACAAGAAGCAGCGGCTACAAATGGCTATAAGATTCAAATAGACTATTTACTTTATAATTGAATAAAAAATTAATGCTGGAACAAGCTACCAAAGAATTCTCCATTTCCCAATAGCCCTACATCAAGATTAGATATTTTTCTGAAAGAAATGATTGTATTTTCTAAAGGACGTCAGAGTGACAAGTAGTAATTTAGGATACATATGAGATGAGATTCAAGCATTTAATACTCCCTTGTATATAAATTCTATGGAGAGTTACGCTACAAATATTTCATTACTATACTGTAATAACACGCATTGTTCTTGTGATATTAATACAAGGGATGAACAGTAGCAATTTCATGCTAAAAACCAAATTATTTAATTAAAAATACAACATGCTCATATCTCATTACTTCAGTACATTAGTATCCTTTAAAAAACCCCTGTATTTGGTGACTCATAAAGGAGGGGTTTTTTTATTCTTGTCTCCCCCCCTTCAAAACAATAGTGCAAGGTTCTCGTTCCTCACAACTTTCTGACATTGACATGGGTCCGTCATGCTTTAAGCTCCTGGCTGCCACACTGTCACAAAGAATTTGTATTTAATATCCAGAATGCATTTTCTTTTTCTCCTCAACAGAAATTTCAGTAAAATAGCAGCAAAGGTGCGATTTGAAAGATAACAGACCGAACAACAAACCACTCAGTGAAGACAACACAAAAACAGAGATTAGTCCAAATCCAACCACGTAGACAAAAGAAGGTGTACCCCATAGTTCGCTAAGTTGGTGACAGACAGGACAATCTGTCACAATACTGAATTATGAACAAATATTTGGAATTAATAAAAATAGATTGAAATCTCAGGTTAACTTGGTTCACACAAAAACCACACATGCTTAGAATAACATCTCTGTATGGGGGAGCAATACACAAAGATAATCACATCTGGAACACTGCTCAAGGGGACCACTGAAGATGAATAAAGAGAGAAAAGCCCGTTGATATGTAATGAAGGAGAACTACGAAAGAGATGCATGTATCAAATCTAGTTCCTATTTTCAGGCTGACTTCTTAAGGAAATTGGGTTTATGCCATCAAACTGCCTGTCCCATCTGTAGGGTTACTCTGCAATTCCGTACTAACAATTTGCATTCTATTACCCCACTTCAACCAAATTGGATTGGGAAGAAGAAATATCGAGTGTCCAAAGTTCCAAACTCATCCTGTCATACATTGGTGCATGGTAAGAGAGAGCAATTCAAATCTGAGCCTCACTGGTGGCACTTACTGCCACGTCACTTGAACAGCTACCTGTCCTCTCAGCTAATTGTAGAAATTAAAAATTAAAAATTGCCTGTTACCCAGGGACAAGTGATGTATCAAAGGAAACTCACATTTGTTGATAAAGCATCCAAGCAGATTTACCAAGTTTATCTTTTTAAGAACCTGTATAACTTTTACATTTTTAACCTTAATAGCTTATTTTGAAAAAGCACATGAGCAGCAATTAACAGGATTTGTGCGCATTTAGTGGTTCCGTAATCATGAAAGCAGTACAACTCATAAGTTGTAAAGCTTTACAGTCTTCAAATTACAAAGATACTGTTGACAGTTTTGGTTGTTGAACTGAGGACAATCCTCTTAAATACATAATCACAAAAAGCTTAGCTTTTTTTTTTTAATAAATAGAGATGTTCACATGAAGTTTCCTAATCTTCTTACATAAACCATCGCACTGCTCATATATAACACTGGCTGATGTAAAAAGACACTACATGAAGATTTTTCCTATTAATTTGGTAACAGCTGATCTAACAACGCTTCAGAAAAATACAAGCCGCCTTCTTCAAATATTGTTAAAAAAGACAAAATTCCTTAGTGATGATTTAAGTTTAAATATAGGTATATTTCAAAACAAGTATTCTGAGAATTAAAGGAAGCAGTTGAAAGAAAATGAGCTTATATGTACTTATTCACAAACAACTTCAATCCCTAGTAAATCCTGATTGAATCGAAAAGGATGTCTCAACCCAAACTAAACGAGAAGTTATCTTAAGATTTGGGGCAGCAGTGAAATTTCTAGCAAAACCAGGAGGTGCACACTACATAGCTGTATTGCTTGTAAAGATGTACATATAAGGTAGCAAGGTTGCTGAAAACTCCTTTGCAGCTCTAGTAATGTATTTATTTTAGATAGACACTGTAAACTGTACTGGACCACAAGATGTTTTCATCTTGTAATAAGCTTCAAATTGCTTTAGTCCACGTTTTGCAAACTCTGTGTAACAGTGTCCTGGGGTGCATTAGAAAGAGCATGGCCAGCAGGTCAAGGGAGGTTATCTTCCCCCTCTACTCTGCCCTGGTGAGGCCACATCTAGAGTACTGTGTCCAGTTCTGGGCTCCCCAGTTCAAGAAGGACAAGGAACTACTGGAAAGAGTTCAGTGGAGGGATACAAAGATGATCAGAGGACTGGAGCACCTCTCTGATGAGGAAAGGCTGAGAGACCTGGGTTTGTTTGGCCTGGAGAAGACTGAGAGGGGATGTCATCAATGCTTATAAATATCTAAAGGACGGGTGTCAAGATGATGGGCACAAGACAACGGGCACAAACTGGAACACAGAACATTCCATCTCAACAGGTTCCTGCCTGATGAAGCTGCAAACCTGAACACTCTACAGTCTGGGAAGAAGACACCTTCCTTGGGAGGAAGACACACACAGTAAAATCAGCAATGCTGAATGGTATTCACGTGATTCTGAGAAAGAAGATGATTTCCGCACCTGAATCAGACAAATTTTCAGCAGTCATCATCAGTACCTCTTGTAATAATCTCCTCGACTGTTTACTTTGCCTTGGACTTCTATTACAGATGCGTTCCTTGTAGTTTGTTATGCTCAGAGGAAATCTGCCTTCCTCAGGAAAAGCACAACTGTAATGTTTCACAGATGCAAACTTCCCAGTAGTCAAAATTGGAGACTCTCCACCAACAGAATCAGTTTTATCTGAATTTAAAACATTTGTTAACTGTTTAGATATAGAAATAGTGTTTTACTTCATTAAAAACATTAAGCAGCACCTTCTGTTGTACAAATAACCTGCTGAATTTGTGCAGTGTTCCATTCTAACACAGTCAGCCACACCAGGTCTCTAAAAACTTTTGCATTACAGAGTTTATGGATTGTACAGGTTAAAAGATTATACAGGTCACAGACTTCTCAAACAATAATTTCTAACTCAACTAAAATATTTCTTCCAAAAAATTAAAACAAACTGGCAAATTTGCGATGTGAAAAAAACACCTTTCAGTAATTTTTCCAAATCCAGAGACAATATAACTTCTCTGCTCTGGCTTAAGACTTCTTTTCTTTCCAACCTGCCCCAAAAAACAGCCCTCTTTGGTCACACAATCCAATAAAACCCTTAAGTTCAACTTTTTACTACCTACCATGCCCCACGGTTAGATAATATAGGAATAAATCACCTGTGGATCATAACGGGCTTATACAGCAAATGAGTATTCTTTACTCTAGAATTGCACTGGATAATATTTCAGAAAACTTTTTTGCTGTGTATTTTGATTTTTAACCTTTTTTTTAAATTAAGATGTGTAACACTTAGTAAGTCAAGTGCTTCTGAGACTACAAATATATTCTTCAATAAAAACTTGCACCAACAAAACTTGTCATCTAATCAAGATATCTAATTAGTCCAACAAGAATAAACTGCATAAACTGATGCTGACTGGCATTAATTACTTTAATTAAAAAATATACATATCAGATGTGTCATTTTACTCAAGATGAATGCCAGCCTGACAGGCCTACTCAGACTGTTCTGCTTAGCCCTTTTAAAAATCACTGCTACAATACGAAAACTTTTGTAAAATATGCATTAAATTCTAGCTATGGAGAGAGTTAAATAAATTGAAATGTTTACATTGAGAAAACATCAGTTTGTTGTATCTGTTACTGAATGTTCCTTACAGAGCATTACAAAGCATTGCATGCAGATGGGAACAAACAGGCTTAGAAAATACTTGCTTTGTGTAGTTGCTCTCCAAGACTTTTACAAGAAGAGTGTTTTGTAATAGAAAAAACTTTTTTTTAGAAATGGTCATAAAAAATTCTGTAGAAACTTGATACTAACTCCTTATTTAAAAGATTTCACACTCACTTTCGTGGTATGCCCTAAAGGTAAGCCTCTAAACACCTTCCATCAACTCTGATGCTTCTCTTCACAATTATTGTACAATTGTCTGCCTACAGCAAAACTGCCCAGCAGGAAAATCAACAGGGAACTTAAGTCACAGAATTATGGTGAATCGTCTTTTCTTGGTGAATTTTTGTTTCGATTACATTTTCTCTAGACCAACACTGACAGGATAAGCTTTCTCTATAACTATAACTCACTTTGCTAGTGTATGAGTTATACCTTAAAATAAGGCAACAGTATCAGCTATTTATTTTACAATCAATCATCTCAAAATCTTTTCAGAAAAGATTAATTTCCTCCAATCCGTATTTCTTAGGAACAGCAGCATTTACTATATATTTTATATCCATACATACATTACCTGCATAAGAAACGTTGCAACTCTTCGGTGTGTCTACCTCTGGTATAACACTAAGTTCATGTTGTTCCAAGTCAAGCCCTAACTTAACTTTTGTCACAGGTGGTTTGGAAGATCTCCATTTCTGTTCTTTACACAGAACTTTCTCAGACTGGTCTGTAAAATAAAGTTTTGCAGTTTAAATTCCTCTAGCATGTTGCAATAATATATATATCAAATTAACTTGGGGAGATGGAAGAGAACTCCATCTCAGCTGCAAAATGAGAAAAATTATAATGAGAAGTACTGTAGAGCCTTACCAGTTTGCTCAGCTGAACCGACGCACTGTGAAACCATTTCACTTCCATGAAATTTACTCCTGCCACAATTCTCTTGCCGGTGCTTTCCTAAGTCTTGGAAAAATTCAGTCCTATCAATCCAGTCAGGCTTTTGCACCTCTGTCATTTCTTCATTTGTGCGGATATGTCTCACCTTAATGGAGGAGAGAGCGAGGGGGAGCAACTGTATATAACATTATATTTATACACATTTATCAAACCAGCATTTTCTTGGGTGTGTATTCCATTCAGGACAACATTGGGCCCTTTGAGCAAGTAATTCAAGTATGCAAGGTACTGGACAGACTTGCTTAGCTTACAAAAACACTTGGACACACAGATATTCTATTTAGCTCTACAAGCCTAATGTACTAAAAATTGATTATTTACATTTTCAGGGCCTTTGTTAGATTAGATCAGAGTACTCAGCATATTGAACGGGAACAACTCCTGAAAAGGCTACTCTTACTTTTTCAACTGAATTTAGGAATTTTAGCTGTTTGGAGACTTTAAAACCAAGAGACAGGGGCTCTAGACAGCAGACATTTTTCTAACATGGCTTCTGTTTATACATACATATAAAAAAAAAAAAGAGGGTAAAATGAGCTTCTTTAGAAACTCAAAAATAAACTTGGATTTTTCTTCCGTTACCCAGAAACAAGCAAAATTACAAGGCAAGAGGGCAGCTGCCAAACAAACTTCGTAACACGTAGACATAAAAAGACAAACTTTAAATAAATAATCTATTCAAAATACTTATTATATCCTTTGAGGTACTGCTTAAATATTTTAACACAAGAGCCATTCTACATAGAGCTGCATTTCTAGAGCTGAAGAAAACCATACCCAGAGTCATTTCAGACAACATAACTATTTCAATCAGCATTATGTTCAGAGACCAAGCACAGAAGTTCATACTATTTCTGTTAGACTGAACAAAACTGCGCTCTTGGGGCTTACAGAAAAGAACTACTGATTACAAATCACAAGTCCTAGTTAGAGTTTTCATTATGGTAAATCACGTAAAACTATCAACACTCCACAGGATACTTTGCTAATTGGTAGGATTCACTCTTAAGTTTGATCACCTACTACATGGCTCGCAATGCAAAGCATTTATAAAGCTTACCTTCTTGTTCAGAAATTCTTTCAAAGCCTCATGCTGCCTCTGCATCTGTTCCTTCAATTTATCTTGCTTCTCTAACAGTAGTTGTTCTTGTATTTTCTGTCTAGAAAGAAGAGCTTCTCTTTGTGCATCCAGCTGCTCTTGCAGTTCTTTCAAATACTTTTGCTGAGCTTGGATGGTTTCTGATGAGGCCAACACTCTGTCCCTTAAATTCAGTATATCAGAATAATTTAACAAAGACTCATTTCCCGTTTTGGATATCAAGCATTCCTCAATGCCCTGGGCTTTAGAATCTTCATGAGATGAAGTCACAGGCTCGGAAAGTTTGAGAGGCTGTTCAAACCTTGTTTTGCTGGTGCTCTCTGCAGATCCTTGCCGATACGCCAGAGAATCAACTGAGGCTGCCTGAACTATATGAGATCCCTTTGCTGCTGGCATGAGGGGCATCTTACGCGGAGGCTCTTTTCCAGCTTCCGTGTCTGTTTGCTGGTTAGACATCTTCTGAGATGCCTCTTTAAAGCGCACTGTTTTTGAAGGCTCAGAGGAATCTTCTGCAGGCAAAACAAATTTAACGTGTTGTACATGTGCTTCTGGTTGCGTTCTTACTGCAGTGACATCTTTCATGACTAACGCTGATGGTAACTGGAACTGAGATGGTTCTCTGACACGATTACTGGCGGTTTCCAACATTCCCACTTGTTCCTGTGAAGGACAGCCACACAGCAAGCAAAAATCTCCACGCTTCACCTTCGATGCTTCTGAAAATCGCACATGTTTGCCAGGACAAACGTGATGCATTTGCTCTTCATATTTCTTTGGAGATGTTTTTTCCAACATACACAATGTTCCTGAAAACACAGGCACCGACCGTGCATACTCTTGTGCATGAACTTGTTCAGTTGGCTGGTGGCGTGTTGGCTGCGCTCCTTGCCTTTGCATAAGTGGTTCTGAGATAGGCTTTAAATGAATTGATTTTGTTTCCACAAAGCCTGGCAGTGTTGCAGAAGCAGACAAGTATCTTTGCTTCAATTTATTCTGATACTCCTGTAGATGCTTTCTAGCTTCTTCAAGGGTCTGTTTGTGCAGCCTGAACAGAATGAAAACATGAATCATTCCAGAGTGGTGCAAAGACAAACACCAATTTCAATAATCAAAGAAATCCAAATTATTTTAGAACAAGCAACTCAGACTTCCATTTCATAAAGGAGTTTACCTGTTTTGTTGTAGAAGGCGCTGTTGATAATTACGAATCACCTGTAAATGGCTGTCTTCTCTAGGACTCTTGGTTTCTGATACAGTAGTATTTCCAGTCTAATCAAAATATAATAATTTTAAGTGCACATATACAAATAACTCACAGAAAATTATTATACAACCTTAAGCTGTATGTTCTTTCTCCTAAGTTTACAGAAACCACTCTGTACCACAGTTTGTGAGATTTCAGCCCGAGGCAATGAAGCTAAAGCAGTTTCTCGACCAGATGGCCTTCAGCTACAGTCTCCCTTGGCAAGTGGAGCACACACCCTCAGAGTCAACGGCGCTTACAGCAGCTTCGCTCAGAGGTAAGTGTAACCAAGCAGCAAACTCAGGGAGCAATGATCCAGGAGAGCCACGTTTTCAAGGCAGACTCTCAGAAAAGCACAGGTTGTGCAAATGATTCCAGATTTAAAAAAAAAAAAAAAAATTACTTTCCTTCAACATCTTCAGTAAATTCCTCTCCTTTAAGCAGCTGTTTGAGATTTAGACAGACAAAAACATAAGGTGGCTTTTTTTGTAAAATCTTTTCCCCCAAAGATTTTTCTTGAAACAGGATACGTGTACATGTATAATCATTATATGACTAATACGATTTCACTAACAGGTATTTTAAACAGACATGCTGTCTCTGAGACTTTATGCAAAGACAATCCAATATTCAAAGTCCAGTGATATCATGTGAAATAAAAGGTCTACATTAGACAAAAGGAAGCTTTTACATGTACGAACATCTGATTTGTCACGTAGGAAATAAAAACTGATTGTCCTGACTGATATAATTTAAAATTGGCAAAGACTGCTCTTGATTTTTATATGGATAATTAAAGAACTACACACAATTTTCTACAATTCTTCACCTCATGTTCCACTTTGTTCCGCTGATCTGCGGAAGGAACACTGTTCCTTTGTACCAGCTGACCTTGCTCCTCCTCCTCTTTTTTTTTCTTGGCCTCCTCCAAACAGGTTTGCATTTGGATCTTCAGAAGATCAGCCTCCAAGCGTGCTCTCTCTTCTTCAAGTTGTTTAAGCAAAGCCAGCTGTTCCTGTTTCTGTTGCTCTATTTGCTCATTCTATTGAGAAGAAAAATGAGGGTGATTCTCCAAAGAAACTGGGGTTTTCGACACTATTCTAAATTCCAGCTAGAGCTCAGGCGTTTTTAAGTTAATACGCAGAGGCTAGGTATAGAAAACGTTACAGGAAAGCTTGTCACAAGCTTGTTAAAAGTGTCTATGTTGCTGCATAACTTGAAACATTTTAAAGTCTTCTGCAGATAACTTGGTTTTTTAACCAGAACTGAGATAGGAATAAGTAAACACACACTTACCCACTTTTGTCTCTCCTCTTCCAATCTAATTTTAGCTGCTTGTTCTTGAGGATGGATTAGAACTGAATTTTCAGCTGCAACGTTATTTTCCAACATTTTCGCGGAGTCTAAAATACACATTATTTAACTGTAATTGCACTCAGGAAGAGCCTCGGATCTTCTTTATATCTTGTGTTACAGCTTCCCAACCTCTCTAAACAAAACGCGTAAGTTGCTCTCCATCCCCCTACTCTGCCTGTCTCCGTAAGCTGAAAAATAAGTTTTTTGTATTATTTAAGCCTTTCATGGCCCTTTATCACCTGTCTTCCTTGAATATACAGTAAGGGCCCAGCTCCAATGGGACTGAAGATTGCTTCCACCAAGATTACTTGGTAGCCTAATAGCACGATCATCCTGAGAAATCAGGAGGCACACACATTAACCTCCCGGAACAAAGAGGGTCTAAAACTGGCACCTGCTGGACAAATTATTTACTATTTGGCTATTGCACAAAAAGTAAGTCTTCGTCCTGTACTATCAGCTTCAAATAGCAGCAAATTTTCCCCAGAGGCATGTTTTCACTCATGCTGCAGTCTCCAATCCCCAGGCATTATGCTGGTGTATCCAGGTACACCATTGAACTAAATCACTTAATCTCATTTAAAAAAAAACATGCATCCTATGAAAGAAAAAAAAAGACCAACCTTGATCACTTTAAGGCTTCAGAAACCCCACTCAGTGTATAAGTTCACCAACTTTACCACTAGCATAACCAAAAGAGCATGAAGGATAGAAATGAGAAGCAACGCCAAAAATTATTTGGCTACCAAACAAAATGGAACATCTAAATGGCTCTAAATGGTGCTCTGTCTTACACAGAGGCTTTTCAGAATGGTGCATAGAAGCAGAAAAAACCCCCGTGATTTCAGACACATCAGCTCATGCCTGTCTTGTGCATTTTAGCTGTGAATCTCTGAAGCATCTGGCTTTTTCCAGTTCAACCGGTAAAGAAATTCAATGCCCAATTTTGCACTGAGGATGCTGCTCCTGGAGGGAAACACCTATTAAAGCACGGCAACACGAAGTGTGACAACAATTTGGGCAAGATTTAAAAGACACAAAGGTACTTTGGACCTCTTTTCTCCACCAGATCTTAATGAGCAATTTGGGCATAAGAGCAAAAACCTCTCCTATTCGTGATTTCAAGAAATCCACAATACACTGTGGGCAAAGATAAGAGAATTGGACTTTCTGGCAATGTGCAAACCACCACCACTAAAAATTCATTGAACAGTTTTGTTACAGTCCACCCTTACAAGTCTTTTTTTTTTCCTACACAACAAATTTTGATGCAAGTATGTATTACGTACCTTTGGCTTCACATGCTGTATTTTTCTGTTGCTCACGGTTCAGTTCTAAATCACGTAACAGTCTCTCTTCACTAGCAATTGTGCCTGATTCAATAGTCTCAATTTCACTTTGAATCTCCTTCTCACTTTTTGATGTCCACTCCTCTTTCTGGCTTCTAATCTTGTTCAGCAATTTCTTTAAGGCAAGTTTTGACTGCGGTTGGTGAGTTTTTGCTTCTTCACGATCTATAAAGAATATATACTGTTAAGAGTTTTGGGTAATGAATATCTTCACATCATAAAACAAAAAAAAAACCACCTTTTTTTCTTTCTTACTTGCTTACACAGCTAGACAGATCTCAGGTATATTACCAAGTTTTAAAAGCTTAACAATATTTTCTCTTACCTGCAAAAGAGAAGCAGCAATGTGTCCCTGCATGCTAAAAAGGAGGACTAGGCTAGTTGTAGTATTTCATAGTCAGACTACTTCTAGACTGCACTGTTGCAAAAATAAGCAGTGTTATCCCCCTGCCTGCTCTGTATTAACGCTGGCAACAAAATGCATCACAGACTATAAAACAGACTGTGCCAGCAAAGGGACACAGCAGAAATGCTTGGCCAAGCAGCAAAGTTCACTAACACACCTCTTGTTCACGTCACATTACCCTGTACATGCCACAAACAGAGAGTGTATACACACACACACCCCTGTTGCAGCATAAGGAACATAGAATAAGTAGACTTTCACAGCAAGTCAAGCTTCAACTTTCAAATATTTCAAAACACAACATGAAAGATATTTAAGTTCGCATGCCAGCATCATCCCCTAATTTACACTAATTATATACAAATAATTATGGCAACTAACAGTGTAGTTCTTAAAACAACTGAAAATTATTCTGAGTATACTAATGAACTGAATGTGACTGAAAAGTCACATTTTCACATTTAAATTCTTAATCATTAGACTATTATCATCCATGATAAACATCATAAACCACTTGATAATGAAATACTTCACAGGCATTAAGGAATTTTAGTACTTCAGGTATTTTAGTTAATACTAAAGTTAATTTATTTGATATATTAAACTAAATCTCATCTCTTCTACTACAAACCCCAAAAGTTTAATATAAATGTAAAGTTTAAAAGCTTTACTTTCTGATCCATTGGGGATCTCCTCTTCTATCATCTGTCCCAACTCTTGCTGAGTATCACAAGCAGATTCTGGTTGAGTGTCACAAGCAGATTCTTGCTCCAAAGAGATATCAAGATCATTATCTCGAGATCTCTCAGAAGGGGGTGGCAAAGGCTGTGGCTCAAAGTGCACAATCAGGTCTTTTTTCATTTCTAGTTAAAAGAACACAACCACATAGGATGACCAATTGGAATGAAAAGCAAACAACATTGCAAGACTACACTCATGATACAAATCTCTAAGAAGTACAAACATCAATAGCTTGTTTCACAACAGATTTAATCCAACTATTTTTTTCCCCCAAAAATAGAAGATTCAGAATTGTTTAGATCACTAGCCATCTACTAATTCAGAAATTCTACAGGGTTTCCCACTAGAATATGCTGTGTTTTACAAAATAAAAGTTTATGTGATAAAAGGCTCATCTTTACATAAAAATCACAGACAGTGATCCATCACGTGGTCCAGGTGTGAAATCCTAGAAGATGAGTCAACCGTTCTCCCAGGATCACCATTACCGACCGAGGGGGTTACCGCCTACAAGGGGTGTGGGCCACATGAGATGATCATATTGGGATTCTATGCTTGTTATAGATATTTAGGGGAGGAACCAAAGGTTGGGAAAGGAAAGGATCAAGTTAGCCTGGGGAGGAACAAGTGTGAGGAAAAATACATTAATAAGGGGATAAAAGGTGCCAGTCAGTACACTTGTCTGACTGTGCCTGACGATCTGTCTTGTCTTCTAACCAAATTCCACTTCTAGCTGTTCTCCTTGGTGATGAACCCTCTATTTCGTATGCATGTGTGCAGATGGATATATAAGGGCCAGCAACTGGAGTGGGGACCAAAAGCCGCAAGGGCATCTGTGTCCAGAGTGCTGCTAAATGCAGAGACCAGAACAAGCACATATTATGTGGCTATGAGGATCAGCATGCAATGGCTAGCAAATTGCAAGCTACACCAGACAGCAAGAACGATAGAGGCTTCGGATGTAGGTATCAAGCAGCCCTAAGACTGGGCTGGATACAAGAGAGGGCCAGGGGATTTGCGAGTTGGCTAGTGGAAGGATCAGAAGAACCAAGCATCCAAGCCAGCTACAGGGGACACCACGAGCTCTCAGGGTCAATGCAGAAACCTGCCAGCACACGCGCATGCATCTCAGAGAGAACTGGAGACCAGAGCATCCAGGGTCAGCTACTGCGTAGACCGAGTATTTAAAGTAAGCACCCACAGGGATCCACAGCATGTGCCCATTTGTGCATACATTCACATACCCAACTGGGTCTGTAGCAACAACTGGAGTAGAACCCTGGGGGTTCGTTCACATGCCCAGGAACTAGCAAGTGGAGAGACTAAGGATCCAGGGCCAGCTGCTAGGGACAGCAAGTGTCTAAAGCCACTTACTGAGTGGTCCATAGCACATATTTGAGCGCAGCAGTGTGCAAGAGGACATGGAGAGGTAACTGGAAGGCTACAGGGCCCAAGATGGATTACTGGGCAGACTGGGTGTCTAAGACCTGTTACTGGGGGATCCACAGTGTGATGAGTGGAGACCCGAGATGCAGGGAATGACTACTGGGTAGATGGAGTACCTAGCAGTCCTTCCAGCTGCTGGAGGGATCCATACTATCTATACAGACATATATTCCACTAACAAGCCTTATCCGGATCAGCCAGAGCAGTGAACAGGATGAGGCCATTTGTGCTGTTTGTGTTTAGTGCAAGTGCTGTGTTGTCTTATGTGGCCATGTGTGTGTGCTGAAAGCCTTTTTCTGTGTGTGCCTACTGTGAATACACACACAGCTTGCCACCAGCTGGACCCAGGAACAGGCAGCTGCAGCAGCCTCTCCTCTACTGGGCTACCAGATCCAGCAATCTGCAACAAATTACTTACTCCTGTCTGCACTGTACATATCTTCAAATGCAAACTCCAGTTCTCTCTGCCATTCTTCTTTTATTTCCACGCGTTTGTATGCAGGCACAAAAATCTGAGGTGGCATCTGCGCTACAATCTGTCTTCTGCGCATCCGATCCATATTCTGCATTTGCTCAAGTTCTTTCAGAAGCCTCTCCCTGTCCTTCAAGTATAAAGAAGGGATAACACACATTTAGTGTTCACATGCAGACAGCCATATGTGAGGACCTATAAAATACTCTCATTTGGTTACCAGGAAGTTGGCTTAATCCTTAATATTTAAAGCTTATGCTAGGAAGAAGGTGCTTCCTTGGGAGAAGGCACTTTCTCAAGAAAAGGCTGCATCTGACCTATCTCAATACTTCTGTTTTTACTTCTTAAAGGGAACAGTTTGAATATTTCCAGGACTTATACACTGACAGAACCTCAGTCTTTAAGGTAAACACTTTGAAAAGTTTTCCAAAAACAAAAAACGAACTGTAGCCTTTTTAGTAATAATCTTTTCCCCTGAAGCACAAAATAACCAACACCAATTAAAGCTGATGTGAAGAAGTATAGCTCATCAACTATTAAAAGTTTATCTTTATTATTACCACTTGGTTAATAGTTGGTTAAACATTAAGATAACAAAAATTAAAGGATGTTCTTCTAAAGGTTGGTCTTAATCTGTGTGCTTCCATTCTCCCTCCTTCTAGATAGCCAAAAAGAAGGAAAAAAGTTTGATGTTTAAACACATTATGAAAACTCTATTTAGTCCATCAATTTTCCTATTGTAACTAAAATTGCTTTACTAATCAGCTACCTTAACACTGACTTTTAACACTGGTCATTTTGATGTTAAAACCAGGCCCAGCTGCTTTGCCTACCTGAGCCAAATGGACCTTCTTCAAGGCATGACTTCCCCTGAGATGCGCCTTCTCAAGCTGCTCTCTTCTCTCCCTCTCTGCCTCTCTCTGTAGTTCCTCCAAACGCTTCCTTTCTTCTGCAGCAGCCAACCGAGCATCTGGCTGGTAGTCAATCAACAGTTTAGTCCATGAAGTTCTTTGCGGCAGTTTAAAGCATATGTAACAATAAATAAATGAGTAATTCAGTAGCAAAAGCAGTTTAAAAGAGCATACAATGTCATATGAGCACCCCCAAAAGTTTATAATTCTCAGTTGCAAGCGGGACCAAACTAGATTTTACCTTTGAAAAAAACTGTGTATTTACGTGTTCCATAAGTGTTGGTGTCAAAGTGTTCCAGTTTCGAGCTGTACTAGGGACAATCATTTGTGTGATTTGTTATAGTAGAGAGGTGGCTTTTTCCCACAATACAAGGTAAAGTGAATAATACTGTCATATTATAGATTGACTACTTTTATCCTCATGGTTTTCTTTTAAAGAAGAGGGAGAAAAAAAAAAAAAACACAACCCAAAAGCGTTTTCATTCTCATGTAGGAAACCAGAAGAAAAAAGAGTCTGCAATTTTTAAATGAGAAAAACCTTATTAACACATGAAAATTAAAAAATACTTAGGTAAAAAAAATTAATATTATTACACAAACAAACCTACAAATATTAACATTTTGGAATTTTCCAAGACAAAGCTGAGCAAATCAGAGCATCTCCTCTTATTTGGAGGGTCTTATTATTGGAAGGTCCAGTCCTTCCAACGTTAAGAAAACCTAAAACTTCATGAATGAAAACTTCATTCGTTCACTGAAAAAAAATATTCACGAAACCAAATTTATTGAGAATGCTTCTCTAGTCTAAAAGAGGCTGATCCAGAACAGGACCTTAAATTGTGGTGGTCCATCATCGATAAACCAAACTATTGTTTGGTTCACTTTTCAACAGCATTACCTTAGTTCAAAAATCACCTCTAAAAGCTCTTGCTCAAACTGACACTTTTCCAGGTCCTCCCATTCTTCTGATCTGATTTTGCCCTTTGTCTGAGTGTACTGTAAATGTGAGTAAGCTTTCCCATCTGGCAAAAATCTATTCACCGTTCTTTTTCCTTCAAATTAAACTTCTGCCATTTTGGCAAACTGAAGTCATTGATTGCATGAACACAAATACGAGGTAAAGACAGGGAGTACACAACTAAAAGAGGGGAAGACAAAAAAGCAGGGCAACTGCAATTTATCACAAACCACAAAGCAGAAGGTCTGTCTGTCCTAGCGTTGTGGCAGTCTTGTGAACTCACCCCTTAGAGAGGCCTGTTCACATGGGAAAGACTGTCAGGTGTGATCCCACAAGTGACTGAGCACATAACAGGCCTCGCAGGTTTCCCCAACTCAGAGTCCAGTTAGTAAGTTGTGCAATGGCAGCTTTATACAAGCTCATGTTTTTAAACAAGTTCTAGAAAACTGAACTGCTGTTATGCCCAAACTGTATGCAGCATGGATTTAAATCACCTGCTCTCCATCCAATTCTCTGTCCACGTAAGGTTCCGAAATATGGTAACGTGTAACAGAAAAGTTGTCTGCACCATAGGGCTTCACGGCAGGAGTCTTCTTCATTTCAAAATTCTAGGACAAAATTGTACAAGTACAGCTGTATCAGAGAACAGCACCTCCAGCAAAGCAACTAAACAGAACATTAAGTGACCTGTACACTTAATTCAGTATTAAAAGAAAGCCACCCCTCCAAATTCTCTCCTGAAAATATTGTTTAAAACTTTGCATACATTTAATAATTAATAAATCACAACAGCACAAGGCAGCTCTAGAGGAGTTAGCAACTGAGAGCATCTAACAGCCCACGGCAAACTTCTCCACACAAACTGACATTCATAAGAGAGCTCATGTTTCAAAAGCATTACCTTAAAAGCACTTCAGGTTAATGTACTAATACAAATCCCACTTAAAGCAGCTGTCACGCTCACCTCAAAGCGGGACAACCACAGAACCACAATATAATTATACCTAACAGCAAAGTAACACTTCTCAAGTACAGACTTTCTTTACGAAATTCAGAACCCATTATGTCCAATTTATTAGTTGACCAGATTAAAAGGCATTTTCCATAACTCCACTGAAAACTGTCTATTCATATATTCATCCCTGGAAGTGTTCAAGGTCAGGCTGGACAGTGCTCTGAGCAACTGGGTCTAGTGGGAGGCATCCCTGCCCACGGCAGGGAGGTTGGAACTCGATCTTTAAGGTCCTTTCCAACTCCAACCATTCTGTGATTCTATAATATAATATACAGGGGGTTGGGTTTGTTTGTTTTGTTTTGAATTTAAACTTTTGGGTGCACCACCACATTTCAACTCCTGTCTGAAAGAGTTTGAACACTGAGCAACCAGACCCTCCCTCTTCTTTGGCTCAGGCTGCTGTCAGTAGGGAGGTAGCCAGGTCAGGTAACCAAGTGCTCTGTAGGACCTGCCTTTGTACTTCTAACATCTCCTCCATTAATTTTCTCTCAGCTTCCTTTTCCCTAGGCTCCTAAAAATGGATTTTTACCCACATTAACTAAAACATCAAGTTTCATAGCCCAAGTGGTTTAAAACTAAACCATAAACAAATGCACATAAACAAAGAGCAGCATTAAGTCTCAGGAATATCTTAAATCTTAGATATCATAGAAATAAGTTTAAGATACCTAAGATGAGGCATACAAAATTTCAGTATTGATTATCTCTTGCTATTTTATAAGGTTTGTAGAAAGTTTAGTCTTTAAATTAAAATCCCATGATATGCAACTAGTTTTTACCTTACCAACAGAACTTCAGTAACTTATTTTACAGTTCTTAAGCAAGTGCATGTTATTCTAGTAGGAAGGAAAAAAAAAAAAGACATGCACAAATAAAAGCACACCATCAAAAATTTCACATTTATTTGTACATAACGCTGTTTTAGAACTGCTTTCTTAATCAAAATAATTGTAACCAACAATTGTAACCACAACCCTAAAAAATACTGATTACAGCTCTGATAAAGTCTCATGCCTAACCCTCATTAGCCAGATCACGGACTGCTTGACCTACACTGTGTTACTTTGAGAATGTATAATTAAACCTCCGTCTTCTGAATTATTAAAAAAAATGTAAATCCAACAAATCAGCAATTAATAATTCTATCAATCAAATCTCCAGAATTCTATTCAAAAGCTACGGAGATGTGAGAATTATGTTGGAGGCTACAGTTTTCCAACTAATGTCAACAGCAATTTAGGTTGAAATAAAATAATACTTGTAACATTATTACACCTCATGGTGTAACCACTGCAGGTAAGAATCTGTCCATATTTCCATCTAAAGGTTTGTAACTCCCCCCTCCTTTTTTTCCCTAAAAAAGTAAATAATTCTACACTGAAATCCGGCAAAACTCAAGCAGCAATCTATCATGAAATGGAAAAAAAACCCACAAAACCACCCAACTCTAGAAACATTATGAACACTTAGGAAGAGTACAGTAACATTTTTAGGTTTTATTTCCATTACATAAAAATCTTTCAGGTCATATAAAAAAAAGTTCACAAGAACTCTCTCAAGATACCTGTTAACAAAATGGTGTTTACAGTTTAACTTCAATTAAGTAACTTAACAGTTGGTCTAACTAAATGAGGCCTCAGTTCATAAAAGCCATCTTTCTGAGAATTAAACTCGATTATGATGATATACCTAGAATAAAAACACTTCTTTTGTAACTGGGTAAAGTAACAATAATAGGAGTATCTTCAGAAAATGTTTCTTATATTATAAGTAACCCTGCAAAGAACACTGCCCTAGCTCCATTTTATGAAATTTTATTCAATTGTTATTGCAACAGAGCATCAGATTATGATTATAGTTATGTTTAATAAGCTCTTTATGTAAATTGATTCAAGAAAATACCCACGCTTATGCAGATGACCTTGTAATTTGCTGCAATTCAAAGGATTTAGAGTAAAGTTAAGCAATTCAAATCCACTGCCTTTTAAGTAATGCATTTGCAAGACAAAGCCCCAGATTTCCTCTCCCCCCCCCCGCCTTGAAACCAGGTCTGATCAGCCAATTACTTGCCATTTACCTCATGCAGTACATAGCACCCAGTTACTCTTCCAATAAAATAACTTTATTCTTCACCCTGTGCCCTCCCAGCAACATAGGACTATGACAAAAGGCTTAAAATTCATATAGATATGAAAACTAGGAAAAAGTTTCAGTCAGCTAGTCTTTACATGGATCAAACCGATACACTTTGCTGCATTTTACACAATGCAATGAAACCTCTTTCCTCAACAAAAATCCAACATGTCTGCAGAACTGTTGATTCAATTTGCCATTACAGAGCATGAATTTATTAATAAAAACCCCACTTTATTGTAGAAAAGCCAGGTGTTTGAAAACTCTGCTAAAAGCAGCTAAAATCATATTTGCTGAAAAGGTGAGTAAAGGACATTTGTTGATGGGTGAAAATGCATTAAATTGTAGAATTTTAGGAAAGGAAGTTACGATTCTGCAATATTAAACAGGGCACTGGCCCAGACCTGTCGTCCAACACAATCATAAATGCAATTGTACTAGAAACTGGGGAAACCTGAACAAAGTTTTCTTGCTTGCTCTGTTGAAAAAAGTCGACAGAATATGAAGAAAACTCTGCATTTGTAAAATTGAAAGAGACACGCGTTACTGAGGCTGTTAGATGAAAAGTATTATACAGCACTATGTTTTTTTTAGGTGTTATATCATCTCCAAATATGCAAGTTAACTGCAGATAACTTACAGTCACCAATTAGAAACTTGTTTGGATTTCAGGTTTGGTTTGTTGTTGTTTTTTATAGAAAACAACATAAAACACGTCCTAAACTGCAAAAGTTACCAAAAAGCAATGCTGCACTCTCTCATACTTTTCCAACAATGCCAAACTGAGTAACACAAGCATGTGAAAACCGGGAAACACACAAAGTTTTAACTGATACAGCCTGCTCTGCAGCAGATACACTGCGAACACGTCACGTGGAACAAAGTAGAGAACAGGAACACCCTAACCTATCCATAACATGCTGGATGTAGCTGGGAAAAGCTTTGATAACGTCACTGTCTCCAAGAGGGACTAATACACCTTAATCCTTTCTTTTCTTATCAGTGGTCTGAATGTCCCTGAACCTGACAGTCTGAAAGGGCACAAAAACATCTAAGGCAACTTAAACTCCGCATTAATGAACTTGCATTAAATTTACTAAAAGTTATGCCAAAGTAAAAATGCATCTGATGTTCTTCCTGCAGTTCAGACCTGCAATCCTACAGTAGCTTCTAAACCCAGGCAAGATCTCTCTGAAATCAAAGCAGCATGAAGGAGGTACAAAGTCACCCCCTAAACAAGGTATAGCATAGAACTAAAAATACGGTTTTTATCTACTTTCCTCCCCAAAAGTCTTAGGTACTGGTTTCCTATAAAAATAAAACAGCTTACCCTACATTTAGTATTCCCTATAAGAAACAAAGAAATTGGAGGGGAAAAAAAACCAACAGAAAAACCTACAGCTAAAAAAGGTAATTATTTTTACAGAACTAAACAAAATGGTACTACTGCATCACTGTGACAGAAGACTGAGGTTATGTGTACATGCTGAGAAAGATCATTGTAGAGTTTAATACCTCTGTGGTTATTAAATGGAAAAGAGATCATGATAAGTTTAAAAGACACATTTACCACAAATAAAAATAAATCTCAGATGACAAGAAATAAAATCCACACATAAGAGATGAGAAATAATCAAATACCAAAGCTCAGTAGTAAGAAGTCTGCTAATGCATAATTCATTAATTTCCTTGATTTTTGCTGAAGCACTCTCCTTATAGTATGCAAATAGCAATTTTGGATATCCTGTTGCGAGGAGTCAGACCAATAAATAAACCATTACATTACATGGTACCCTGAAATTGTGATGGCAATCGCATCAGGGGTACGTACCTCAAGAGGATGGGGCGGAGGCGGCGGCAGGCTCGCAACTTTGGCTGCTCTTTGTCTTTCCACTTCCAAAGCGTGTTTACGTGCATTTGTTCGCCTTGGCAAAACAAAAAACCCAACAAAAACAAACACAAAAAAGGAAAAGGAAAATTATTCAAGCAGCAATGACAACACTGTGCAGAATAGAAGGCAGACCTAAAAATAAACAGCTTCTGATGTACCTGAATTGAATGCTTGGGAGATGGGGATAGAGAAGCACGCTGAAAAGTCAACAGAATTTATGCCAGAAGGCAGCACTGGAAAATTAATTTCTTGAAGTAATGCAAAAATGTTAATACATACAAGCTTCTAAAGAACAAAGCAATCCCCCTGCTTTTCACTTAAGCTTTCATAAAAGCACTGCATCACTTCAACACATTTTAATTGCTCAAGTGGGGACAAAACCAAGTATTTAATCGATTGGTCTCTCAGCTCCACTCAAGCACAACTATCCCCAGGAGTACATCGTTCATTTTTCATGCCACCTCAAGTTTGACCCCATCTACTTTAAAAAAAAAACAAACCCAAAAAAACCCACAACAAACCACAAAAAGCCAAACAAAAAAACCCACCCCAAAACAGAACCACCACCGAAACCAAAAGTCACTAAGAAGGAAGACCGTGGTTCTTAAGGGATATTAATTGTTTAGCATAAATAAGTTTTAAGTAAAATAAATTACTGTGGATAATAATTTAGTGTGATTTGTGCTGCTTGCTTAGCACTACTTAGCATGAATAGCTAGATTTGCTGAAACATTTAGGACATAAGACAGACATTCTCCGTGCTCTTCCTAGCAGATGGTACAGTGTTGTTTAATCTTTTAGCATGGGAAAGCACTGGATGTCATACTGATGTTTTGGCAGTGTTTTTCTCAAGTCCAGGACTTTTCGGTTCCCGCGTTCTGTCAACAAGGACAGGTGCACAAGGAACATAAACCAGAAGATACAGAGGCTCCAGTCCTTGATGTAAACTGCAAATCAACAAAATAAGAGCCTGCCTGCCCCAACACAGAAAAAAAATCCAATTAGATATTAGAAGACCCCAGACCAAAAAATCACCATTGCACTAAAAGACGTGTGGACAGTGCTTGAAGGGTGCATGAGGGGTAGGTGTAGAGATCACAAGGGTATAATTGCCCAGGGACTCCTTTGTTCAGGGTTCTTCTCTTTGGAGGTACCCAACCCAGACTGTCCTTGCTGCTATACCTTCCAATTAAATTATTTTATGAAATTTGATGTCAGAGACTCTGCTGCGAGAAACTTAGGGTCAAGCCTGAAGAAGTAGGGAGCACACCTGAGAGTGTGTGCGAGACCACGAATGGCGTGTGACTGCTCAGGCAGCAGCTTCTCCTTTAACAGCATCAAATGCGACAGGTCCTGTTTTCATGTGTCATTTCGTGTGTCACTGAATAGCCGTCAGTCAACAATCTAGACTGAAAATAGCAATATAGAGATGAACGGCTCCCCAGTCATTGAGAGTCTTTAAGGCCAGCTGATATAGTTGACATTTTTGTCTTGGCTTTAAAACTACAATTCTTATCAAAACCCACAAGATTTGTCCACAAGCATTAATTCTCTAACCCATAAAATTTCAAAGATTAAAAGAGTTCCAAGCAAGAAGCACCAAGATTTTTGCCTTTCACCTTGTGACATTGTAAAATGCATTCTATGCTTAATAAAACTAGATAACTATTGCATACCGGGCTTGCTCATGAAGCAATTTTTCTTTTTGGTACTTCTGTTCTTTCAGGGCTTTCCTATGTCTCTTCTCTGCTCTTTGTTTCCTTTCCTCTGCTTGTTTTGCCAGAGCTTCTAAGTCAGGTTCCTTAACAACAAAATATTGCAAGCACTTAATACAGGGTCTTTTACTCACTTGTTATACTATTATTGTGATATTTCACAGAATCACAGAATGATATGTGGTTGGAAGGGACCTCTGGAGATCATCTGGTCCAACTCCCCCGCCAAAGCAGGTCCACCTAGAGCAGGTTGCACGAGAACATCTCCAGGAGGGTTTTGAATGTCTCCAGAGAAGGAGACTCCACCACCTCCCTGGGCAGCTCATTCCAGGGCTCTGCCATCCTCAGAGTAAAGTTCCTCCTCATGTTTAGGTGGAACTTCTTACATTCAAGTTTGTGCCCGTTACCTCTTGTGGTGTCACTGGGCACCGGTGAGAAAAGACTGGCCCCATCCTTTAAGTATTTATAGGCATTATATTTCAAATTAAGTACTGCTGGTAATGATCACAAGCTTAAAATGACTTTCTACTGCAACAGAGTAACAATAATCTAAAGAATATTTTTTTGTTCTCTGCTATCTTCTTTACTCTCTTTTTCTCTATCACCAACATCAGCAAATTTGCCACATTCTTTGGCCAGTGTAACCAAATAGCGATGTGGAAACCTTAGATTCTCTCTGCATCTCTTTGATAAAGAGTAATATAAATACACTTAAACATTTTAGCAAATGCTGATTAGACAGTACAGAGAAAGCAAGTTACTACCTTTCAGTAATTAATTACAACAATCACATATCAACAGAAACATTTCTTTGTAATTAGTTCACTGCTCCTATGGCACTGGTAACACAGTTTTCCACAAATTCATCCATTCTAGCATCAGAAAGGACTTTACAATGAAGTTAATTTAGAGACACTGAGATATGGAAAAGTATAACGCCACAAAAGGTTAAAAAGCCTAACGAATTCAGGAAGTAAGCTAGGCTGCTAAATTCACGCAAGCAATCTGTGGCATCACTGATTTTTATAAGCCTAGTTCAGAATCAAATCTAGGGAAAACTTTCACCCAACAACCGGAATGATCTCTCAAGAGAGCCAACACCAGTTATAGGATTTTAAAGGAAGTGAAAATAGTTTATAGATGCAGAATTAATAAGTGACAGCAGTTTGCAGTCTAGGCAAAGGCCTCTGAAGCCCTTACCAAGACTTTCCATGTCACTTGAGCACTGAAGAAAAAAAAACAAGTGTATTTTCTAAACCACAGAAAAGCTACTGTTACATGCTAGAGAAAACAAAGTTACTATATTACTGGCATACTTGAGCCAATGATTCACCATGTGTAATTTAGTTAAGTACAAACACACACCATCACATATGTGTATAATCTAACACAAACAAAATAACTTTTAAGAGCGAACAGCAAAAAACCTTAGCAGATGGGCCTGCTAGACTATTTAACTCTGGTTTTGTGGAAAGTTATGCACAAAAAAGTACATAAACATTTCTAAGAATTCTTAAAAAAAAAATGACATTTTAGATATTAGGACTGAAAGATCAAGAATATAAAAGAACCAAACAGCAATCTTGGTATTTCTAGAACATCAAGAATTTCCCTGGCAATAATATTCAGCTGTTTCACTTACATTCTCCTTGGCTTGTCGATGACCCTCACCAATTGCTCTTAAGCTTGACAAATACAGTTCTTCTAAGGCTTTCATCTTTTGATCCTGTGCCTTCTGCCATTCATCTCTCAGCGCCTCCTCTAACTTGTGTAGTTGTTCTTCTCTCCTCTGCTTTACTTTCTGTCTTATCTGCAAGGCGATATACTTCTGTTGCTCTCTAACCTGTAAAAGTATCATTTATGTTTTGTCAGCAACTTAAAAAAGCACAATATTTTTTGCAGCAAGTCTTTCCACAACATACTCTACCCTCCTTTCAGCTTTCCATCTCATCTACTATTCCATTAACTATCTGTCCAGAGATACTTTAAAGTTGCAATTCCCTGTTTCCAAAATTAATATATTAAATAATAAATTTAATCTTAGTTAAATGCTTCAGTTAAAGTCCAAAGAGCAACATACAAAACAAAATGCAAAAACTGCTTGGAATATCCTTCCCTACAAAAATACAATGCAATAATTTATTAAAGACAATGCAACACGGTTTAAAGAAAATCAGCAACTGTACTGATAAATTAAAGTCTGTTTACTAAGTTTTTGTTTTCTACTTTGTCTGTAAAATTCTCTTCACTAAAAAGAAAAACGTATCAAGAAAAAAAGCCCAAGAGGGGTGAAAGATTAGTACACAGCAGATGTCTTGAAGACATACATTTTTGGAAGATGTAAAAGACCTGAACAGTTTGTGTAGGACAAAGCAGAGGAAGGCTAAGAAAAGTGTATGAAAGAAAATGGAGAAATAGCCCTGTGTCCTAACAGCAGGTTAGTCAGCAGAGAAACGGACGAAAGATGAGACAATCAACAGACATGTTCTGAAGGACATGTAGGTACTCTGCTCAGACACTCTAAAAGGAGCAGTACTTAAAGCACTTAGAGCTACAACATACTGGAGTAATTCAGTTCGTCTGGTGGAAAGCTGTGAAGTTCTGTGTTAGCAATAGGCGTCTTATTTCTTCTGCATGATCACTGAAAACACCTGAACAGTCTAAGAGGTTTCAATCCTCACACATGGGACACATCAGTAGAGGACAGACAACTGCATGTTCACAGCCAGATAAGAATGGTAGATACTGTGAAGCTGGCAGGGAGGATGAGATTCTGGAATAGGTGCCAAAGTGAATCTCACAAACAGAGAAGGTATTACAAACAAAACATGCACTTAGTAGTAAATAAACATGAGAAAAGGAAAATATTTCACAAACAAAATAGAAGCCTAACATACAATACTACGAGCCTGAAACTTAGTTTACATGAAATAAATTTTTCAGTTAGTTTTCCTAAATTAGTTGTTAGATCATTAAATGAAATACACAACATGCAAAAATACAGGCATACTTGCTGTAGCCTCAGTTTTCTTCTTCTTTCATATTCTTCTTTCAGAAGCATGGTTTCTTCATTAGGACTAAGCCTCAATTTCCCAACTTTTGCAACTTTTCTCTTCATCTTTGGAAACGCTGAATAATCTACTTCTATGAGAACAATATGAAAACCAGGAATTTTTGCATAAATGATACGAGTAAATCAGCTATAAAAAAAACCAGATACTGCCATAATCTTACAAATCTATCACGGTATCTAGAAGTGTGAGCTACAACTGTTCATGTGTGTTCAAACTGTGCTCAACAACATTGACACTGTCTTTGTCACAGTCACAAAGTGTCGTGATTTTGGATTGCTATGGTATATCCCAAACTCTGCAACAGTATTACATTCATCTTCTATGCTGTGGACCAGACAGGCGCATCTGCAAAGGGAATAGCAAACAACATTCGACTCCTGGGAAGATAAAAAAATCGAACACAACACACTACTGAAACCCACACCACACTGTACAGCAGGCTGGTCACTTAAGAGCTTTGTACTGAAATAGTCTCACAATAGTTATAAGATATTGAGTTTGTTAACATTTTTGACTGCAGTCCAAGGTTTTGTGCCTTGAGGCCTGTGAAACTCTGGCAACAGTCTGCATGTCAAGCATTTCACTAGAACATTAAAATTGCTCACTGACAAATTTTAATTTGAGTTTTTTAAACCAACTATTTCAAATGATGTTTCCCTGTAGATTTTACTGTAGAACCAGGATCTGCTGGTTCTGCAGATCACTTCCCAGTTTCCTTGCAATTATAATTTTCACCTGCACAGCAAAAAGACTTTTTCAGCCTGATTTGCAGCCTAATTCAAAACTGACCCCTCCCCCCGTCAATATTTATTTGATCTTTGAACATTTATATCCCTGAAAATACTGCCCCAAAACAAATCAACAAGGATTTTTAAAAGCCACTGTTTAGTTCTAAAAATCAAAAGCTTATTACTAGCGAACAATCCACATAGCGCTAGCAATTTAAATAACATGTTACACCTGGAAAGATTTCAGTATCATAAATTAAAAAAAAAAGGAACTAAAGAAAAACAGTGAGGTGTAAAAACAAAATAATTATATAGTCATAGAATTGTCTAGGTTGGAAGGGACCTTAAAAATCATCTAGTCCAACCATCAACCTAACCTTGACAAGAAAATTAATAAGAAATAAAAATCACTAAACCATATTCCTGAGGACCATGTCAATCCATCTTTTGAACACCTCCAGGGATGGTGCCTCAACCACTTCCCTGGGCAGCCCATTCCAATGCTGGATAACCCTTTCCGTGAAGAAATGTTTCCTAATATCCAATCTAAACCTCCCCTGGTGCAACTTGAGGTCATTTCCCCTTGTCCCATCGCCTGTGACTTGGGAGAAGAGACTGACCCCAACCTCTCTACACCCCCCCTTCAGGTAGTTATAGAGCACAGTAAGGTCTCCCCTCAGCCTCCTCTTCTCCAGACTGAAGAACCCCAGAGATCCATAAAATATGGATACTGGATGGATTGGATAAGATCCAATCCCTAAGATACTTTTGATATAGGGTTATTAAACCAGTGAATCCCAAGTTTGTTACAGGATAAATAGGGACAGAAGATGTTCCTGCTAGCCTTCCACCATTCAGCTCATGAGACACAAACTAAGTTTATCAATACACATAATTACAGAGTAAATAACTACATTCCTCTCTCTCCCCATGAAAAGGAAAATTTGAAGGATGAACAATACAAAGCCAGAAGAACTAACACTTAAAGGATAACAGCAAAAGCAGATAATGCAAACACCACCATAAAGTAGTCAATATTTGCACAAATTTCAGTAAATCCACGAGAGTTAAAAACCTAAGTCAGCCTTCCCCACGAACACTGCACTCGAGGTTCCTGTAAGGAACGTTAACACCTTTTACTACCGTGCCCGGGAGAGAGCTAACCCAAAAGCACCTCCTTCAGAGCCGGGAAGGGGAGCAGCGGTTCAAACGTAAAGAAGAGCGCACCGCACCGGCCGGGGGCTGAGGCCTGAGGCGGGCGGCGCGGTGCTGTGAGGATGGCGAGGAGGATGGGGCAGGCCGGAACACAGGCAGAGCCCCACCGCCAGCCAGCTCGGCCCAGAGGGCCCCGGGCCCGCTCGGGCTGCATCTGTAACCACCACCGGGGCCGCGGCAACCTGACCAGCCCGAGCTGAGGGGAGAAGGGAAGGGTAAAGGACACCCCGGCCTAGCCCCAAGGAGCCCGAAGGCGGGGAGGGAGCGACCCCGCGGCGGGGCCGCCCGCACCTACCTGCCGCCAACCGAGCCCGCCCGCCGCCAACGGCCGCCACCGCCTCCTGCGTCACCCCCACGCTCGCCCCGAGCAGCCAATCACTGCGGGCGCAGCGGGAAACGGAGAAGCCGCGGCGGGCCCGGTCCTCCGCGCGTGCGGAGCGCTCCCCGCCCACCACGCCACCACAGAATGGTTGCACCAGCCGGCAACCCTGCCCCGCCCCCGCCTCCTGGTGGCCAATGGGAGGCGCGGAAAGCTGTGACTGGGCCGCTGAGGCCGCACGCGGCCAGTACAAAATGGGCGCTGGGGAGGCATTTGGCTTCACTCCCAGACTCTCTATTCTCAGTCAGGCCCTTTCAGAGGACGCGTTTAAACAGTTTAACTTTTTGCCTGCTCAATCAGGCGAGCCCGGTATGTATCCGAAGGGGTTTGTTACCACGGCTTTCTCACAGCACTGCATCAGCAGGCCTCAGTCAGGGTTTCCAAGCCACAAAGCTAC
This sequence comes from Arenaria interpres, assembly GCA_013399435.1. Lineage (NCBI taxonomy): Eukaryota > Metazoa > Chordata > Aves > Charadriiformes > Scolopacidae > Arenaria > Arenaria interpres. The sequence goes on from VXAK01013565.1 coordinate 59,684, forward strand.
TTTTGCCTCACTAGTTTTACCTTGGCGTAACTTCATTGCTTAACACTCTCTTTAGATGCACCATATGAGTAAAAGGAGCAAATTTCAACTCGGGGTAGCCCTGGGCCAGTCGTGCTGCTCTGCCTGTCTCCTGCGCCTGCATGCGGCTGGGTGGGTGGCTTCTACAAGGAGCAGATCTGTGCTGCTGCCTCAACCTCATAACTTTTCATAGAATCATAGAATGGTTAGAGTTGGAAGGGACCTTCAAGATCATATAGTTCCAACCGCCCTGCCATGGGCAGGGACACCTCCTACTACAGCAGGTTGCTCAAAGCCCCATCCAGCCTGGCCTTGAACACTTCCAGGGATGGGGCATCCATGACCTCCCTGGGCAACCTGTTCCAGTGCCTCACCACCCTCATAGTGAAGAATTTCTTCCTAATATCTAATCTAAATCTCCCCTCTTCCAGTTTAAAACCATTAGCCCTCATCCTATCAGTACGCTTCCTGACAAAGAGTCCCTCTCCAGCTCTCCTGTAGGCTCCTTGCAGATACTGAAAGGCCGCTATGGGGTCTCGCCGGAGCCTTCTCTTCTCCAGGCTGAATAACCCCAGCTCTCTCAGCCAGTCCTCATACGAGAGGTGTTTTATAAACCTTTTTTTTTCAAACTCATATCTGCTCCTTGTAAGCCTGATGTAATACTTGCTTCTTTGCTTTCATCCTCATGTTTTAATCCTCTTTCTAAAAGGGACTGTTTATCAGATGTGTGAGGCTTGGCAGCAGTTGGGATGTGAAAGCGGAGTCCTCTGATGGCTTTGATTTATGAGGAACATAAAACTGAGAAAAAACTTGTTATTCATGTTGAGAGAAACAGTTCCGCTGTGCACACGGACGAAGCAAGAGAGGCTCTGCCAGGCTGTTTCTTTGCATTGAGTATGTTCCCAGGGCCTGAGCTGCTGCTGTGAAAATGGGAGAAGTGCTTGTGACTTACAACTGGTCAGGCACAAAGGAGACAATGGGTTGTCTCACACTGAAAGGTGACTGCAAAATATTGCTACTTTCTGTGCCAGTTTCTTCTAGAAAAGGGAAAAAACCCCTATTTTGTACCAGGACCTAACTGCCATAGTAACCCACCATATTGTAGCCTACAGGACTGAAAGTTTTACTTGGTAAAACTTAGTGGTTTGGTGCATGCAGACGCACGGCCACACAGGAAATACAGGATCGTATTTCCTAAAATAAAAAAATACAGGATTGCAAAACAAAAGACATGAGCATAGAAAGAAGAGGTAACAGAGCAGCTGACGGTGTTTTCTTCCCTGCCTTCTGCATTGTACAGCTAAACTGCCCTCTTAATTCACAGACTTCTGTGTTATGGGAGATAATTTGCTTTCTGTCAAGTGTTTGCAACTTGCTGCAAACTGCTGACTGTAATAGCTGGTACCAAGTTAATACCTGATTGTGCATTAAAGACACCCAGATGCTTCACGGTATGCATACTGAATAAATTAAATGTGAGCAGTGTGCTTCCAAATGTGTTTTCCAGTCTCCTTATTGGATTTTTTTTTTGTCCTTCAGCATTTTCATTATGCCAGTGGTCTCCACAATAACATCTCTTCTAAATAGCTTTATCCCATAGGTCAACAGGTAAAAAAAAAAAATTGACAGCAGTCTATTAAGAGAGTAATTGAGATTATAGATTTTAGAATCCTCTACTTATAAAATGTGAAAGAAGTCAAATATATGCTCCTCAACTATACTACTGGGAAAAAGGGATATTATGAAACCTACATGTTCTGGGTAAGAATTTTGCTTCAAGGGTATTTTCTATTCAATGTATTGCAGAATTATTTCTGCTACCACTTAATTTACATACATATAATGAAAAACAGGGATGTAGCAGTCATTTTAATACTGTAACGTGTTATACTTTTTACTACACCTGTTAGAATCACAGTGTTACAGGCCTGCATTAATTCTTTCCCCTTGTGAAGTAGATGGTGTTCTTTTTATAAAAGGGGAACAGTGATGCAGCAATATTGGTGCATCTAGCCAGACATATATAAAACTGGACATAAAGGCTCCCCTGTGCTTCAGTTACTGGTCACATTTCTCATAGAATCATAGAATCGTCTAGGTTGGAAGGGACCTTAAAAATCATCTAGTCCAACCATCAACCTAACCTTGACAAGAAAATTAATAAGAAATAAGCGATAAAAAATCACTAAACCATATTCCTGAGGACCATGTCAACCCATCTTTTGAACACCTCCAGGGATGGTGCCTCAACCACTTCCCTGGGCAGCCCATTCCAATGCTGGATAACCCTTTCCGTGAAGAAATTTTTCCTAATATCCAATCTAAACCTCCCCTGGCGCAACTTGAGGCCATTTCCCCTTGTCCTATCGCCTGTGACTTGGGAGAAGAGACCGACCCCAACCTCTCTACAGCTTCCTTTCAGGTAGCTGTATGAGCGAGAAGGTCTCCCTTCTGCCTCCTTTTCTCCAGACTGA
>VXAK01013567.1:1506-24513 GCA_013399435.1 Arenaria interpres
AAAAAAAAAAAAAAAAGAAAGCATAATTGAAGTTTTGCATTTCTCACATTCTTAGGGGGGGTGTGTTCATTTTTGTTTGTTTGCTTTTCAGTTAAACACGTTGTTGTGAATTTAAGAAAGCTTTGAAATTTTTTTCAGGTTCATAATTTGGATTCTGCTTTGAATCATTTTTATTCTCTCACAAACTAGTTATTTTGCTGTGAAGAAATACTGTAGAAAATGCAAGACATTTTACTCCAGTTTCATAATTTGGAAAAAGACTTCTTTGTTTTAGCACTGAAATAAGTGCTTTGGGCTTGTGACAGTAATATCTGTGTTTATGGATTCATGTTGAATAGCAGCACAGTGAATTCTCACCAGATAAAGTGTATGAGTTATGAGATTCACACACTTAATTGTACAAGTTTGTAATACATCTTATAATACAGTAGTTTTTATATCTAAAGCACAGAAAATTCCTTGCTGTCAAATTTTGCAAAGAAGAAATAAATTACATCCATCCTATCCATCTCAGAGATGAACAAAATTGTGCCTACCATTTCTAGGAGGTCCCCAGTGAAACCATGAGAGTAGGGATTCAGAGAGTGAATTTGGTTTGAAAAAGGAAAAAAAAAATCTTCTTACAACGTGTCTCTGGAGATGAAAAGAAATTCAGAGCTGGTCAATCGTTTCAGAGATTTCCCTTCTGTGAATGGTACTCCTGTAAGTATCTGTTGTAACTCCTGTAACTATCTGTTATAACTGTTATAACTGTTTCCTTGAAATTACAGAATTTGGGGAGTAACCAACTGCCTCCTTGCTTCTGGCCTGACAAATTATGAATCCCAAGTAGCCAATAAAGTGCGAGTTAGGCCATATAATCTTATCCATACATGAGCAATACAAATCCCTCCTATCTAGATGGATCAAACTTAGCACCACAAATGTTTTGTGTGCTTTGAGTTGGAAGCAACCTTAAAGATTATCTTGTTTCAAGCCCCCTTCCACGGACAGGGACACCTCCCACCAGCCCAGGTTGCTCAGACCCCATCCAGCCTGGTCTGGAACACTTCCAGGGATGGGGCATACACCACTTCTCTGGGCAACTTGTTCTGCTGTGTCATCACCTTCAGAGTAAAGAATTTCTTCCTAATATCTAATCTAAATCTCCCCTCTTTCAGTTTAAAACCGTCACTATACTCCCTGCTAAAGAGCTCCTTCTCATCTTTCCTGTAGTCAAACTTCAGGTACTGGAAGGTCGTAATAAGGTGTCCCTGAAACTTCCTCTTCTCCAGGCTGAGCGACCCCAACTCTGTCAGCCTGTCCTCATAGGAGAGGTGTTCCAGCCTTCTGATCATCTTTGTGGTCCTCCTCTAGACTCACTCCAACAGGTCCATGTCCTTTCTGTGCTGAGAACTCCAAAGCTGGACACAGTACTCCAGGTGGGGTCTCACCAGAGCAGCGTAGAGGGGCAGAATCTAAGTGTCAATTCTGTATCAGGAGGAATCCTTTGGTTTTTAGATTATCAAAAGAGTTGGTGGGGTGCTGTGACTTCCTGATGACAATGTTCAAGGACCGAACCTCAGCTGGTGTGAGTTGACATAGTTCTGTGGGAAGTACTTTATACCAGCACAGACTTGTCCTGCTGCTCTTGTTCAAGAAGTGTATCCAGTGTGAGCCTATGAGCCTGCCCCAATAAATCTGTCAATGCTGCACAGCCTGAAATTAATTCGTAAATAAAACCATTGTAATTTCTTAGATTTGAAATCAAAAGAAAAATGAAATGGAAATAGAGACAGCAGCTCACTAGTGGTCAGGAACATTGGACATTAGGAATTTGCTTGAAGCTATCAATAGTTTCACAATATGGTAGTGATTAGTATTGTTGTTTGCTAATGTTTTGCTGTTTTGTATTAAACCTGACTCCATTTTTACAGTAGCACTGAAGCATGTTTCTACAAAACAATTTTGCTTCAAAAGCTGTGAGATATCACTGAAGGAAAAACCTAATATTTCACTGCCTGAAGGAATAGAAGAACATTTGTTTTGCTCTACACTGATGTTTTAACGCATGAAAACATATGTGTTTGAAGAATAGGTTTGTTCTAAATGAATTTCACAAGGCAGTCTGTATGACTTGCGTGACTATTTATCTAAGAAAAATGGTTTACTGCAGACAGAAGGAGAGCAGCTGGCAAAGGCTGATGTATCAATAGATAGCAAGACAGAGAGGTAGGTTCTCAGTGGTGTGAAATTACCTTCACAGAATCATAGAATGGCTTGGGTTGGAAGGGACCTTTGAAAATCATCTAGTTCAATCCAGGGACATCAGGCAGGGACATCATTCACTAGATAGGTTTCTCAAAGATCCATCCAACTTGAACACTTTCAATGATGGGTCACCCACAATTTGTTTGGGTAAACTGTTCCAGTGTCTCACAACTCTCATAATAAAAAAAAAAATCTTCCTTATGTCCAATCTAAATTTACCTTCTTTCATTTTAAAACCATTGGGTCTTGTCCTGCCACTACACGCCAATGTACAGGTCAATACATCTGATCATTTTTGTGGTCCTTGTCTGCACCCACTCTAGCTGATCCATGTCTATCTTATACTGTGGTCCCCAGAGCTGGACGCAGTATTCCAGATGGCATCTCACAAGAACAGAGTAAAGGGGGAGAATCACCTGCCTCAGCCTTCTGGCCACACTTCTTTTAAAGCAGCCCAGGATGCAGTTGGCTCTCTGGAACGCAAGCGTATGTTGCCAGCTTATATTCAGTTTTTCACCCACTATTATCTCCAAGTCCTTCTCCACAGGGCTGCTCTCAATCCATTCATTCCCCAGCCTGCATTGTTACTGCGGATTGCCATGACCGATGTGCAGGTTCTTACACTTAGCCTCGTTGAACTTCATGAGTTTCTCATGGGCCCTTTCTTCAAGCCTATCAAAATCCCTCTGGGTGGCATCCCTTCCCTGTGGTGAGTCAACTACACCATTCATCTTGGTGTCATCTGTAGACTTGCTGAGGGTGCACTCCATCTCACCATCTGTATTGTTGATGAAGATATTAAATAGTATTGGTCCCAGTACAGACCATTGAAGGACACCACTCATTACTGGTTTCGACTTGGACACTGAGCCATTGACTATGGGCTCAATCATCCAGCCAGTTCCTTATCCATCTAACAGTCCATCTGTAAAACAAATCTCTCTCCAATTTAGAGTCCAGAATGCTGTGGGGAACCATATCAAAGGTCTTACAGAAGTCTAGGTAGATTTCCCTTGTCCACCAATGCAATTACTCCATTATAGGCCACTAGATTAGACAGGTATGGCTTGCTCTCAGTGAAGCCATGCTGACTGTCTCTAATCACCTCTCTGTCTTCCATATGTTTAGACATGTCTTCCAGGAGGATCTTCATGGAAGTGAAGCTGACTGGTTGGTGATTGCCATTGTCCTCCTTTTTACCTTTTGTCCCTTTCTGTGATCATCTTGACCGCTCATTGACAAAGTACTATGTCTCATTTCAGTATCACTTGTATAAGATGAAATGGAGAGAATTGTTAAGAGCTGAACTGAAAACATTTTGTTCAGTGTTATCTGAAACTTTTATACCCCCTGAAGAGTACATATTCACAGTGCAATTCCTAAAGGGACAGTGCAAGGGACACTTTCTCCAATAAGGGAAAAACAGTATTAGGTCCCCTCCTGGCAGAGACTGAGGGAGGGATCAGAGAGCTGAAAAATTATTGTTTGAATGATCTTGACTTTCTCACATTTTGTATCTAAGGAGAGAGAAAATGCACATATTTATTCCTCACATTAACTTGCTCATATACTTGCACACATTTGCTGTTTAAAAGCACTGGTTCCACAAGACTGAGAACAATTATGAGAAAGAACAGGGGCATAAAAAGACCACAGTAAATGTATTTGACAATGGTTTGCTACGTATTTCAACCCCAGTCTGAAATGGAGAAAAAAATGCTGCATTGGGTAGGAAATGTCATTCTTTTGTCAGGAAGTTAAAGTACCTGTAATAAGAACTAAACTAGACAACAAACGGTGATATGAGTAATATGAGACGTTTTTTAACTATATATCCTAAAAATTGTACTTGTACAGTATAAAAAGCAAATGACAGAAACATTAAGGGGCTCAGTATAATTATAGTGTTTTCACATGTGTTTGTGATACCCGATCCTACCCAGAAATAGTGAGATCACATTATATGCAGTTCATATGTGCATACGAATGATCTCAGGGTGGGTGTTATACCCTCAATATATAGATCCGGGCAGTAAGGAAGGTGCCAGCTTAGACACAGCTGGGGCAGGTTTCCCTTCCCATACACATATTTATACCAGCAGGTCTGTTCAGGAACAGTTTTGTTCTGTGTTTTTATACATAATCCTTATTTAAATGTTCTAGTTTAACAAAGAGAAAGCTAAGGGGTGGCCTAGAGTCTGCAAGTACCTGCTAAGGGAAGAAATATTTGACAGCTGAAAGTCCGTCAATTGTTCAGAAAAAATGTTGGCTGGAAATTGAAGAAAGATAAATGCAGAAAGGGGGACCTGCTCTTGTTATGTGTGTTTGTTTGTTTTGTTTAACAACATAATCAACCACCAGAACAGCTTTCTGAAGAGATAGAGTGGGTGATCGAATAGTACAAACTTTTAAACAAAACTGCTTTTCAAAAGTGCATCTCATATCAAGTGAGAATTAATTTAGCTCTGTGATATGGCTTGTGTTATACGGGAAGTCAAAACAACAATTATTTCTGACTTTAGAATATTTGAATCTGTCCTTCTGTACACATACATGAGTAAACCCTGTCATCATCAGCTTAGTATATTCTACTTCTTCGTTGTCTTAAATTATGTATTACAAAATAAAAAAACTCACAAAAGATTTGAAAATGTGATGGCTTGTCATTTGTCAAGAGACTTAATCTGAGAACACAGCTTTATAGCACCTTTTGTTTCATTTTATGATTTCAAACAGTAATGTAGCCTTTTTTTAAAGTAGAAGGTATGATGCAGAAGAGTTTCTGGCTAATCTAAAATACATCATATGCGTTATTCCATTTCATTCATTTAGCCTGTTGTATTTCTGTCAGTATATAAGGTTATGTTGCTATATTTGCTTCACTTTATTCTGAAAAAAAAATTTGAAAATTAAGAATATTTTAGCCTGCTGGGATTCTTATTATATTCCCATGTAACCGAAAAAGCATTCAGCTCTGTCACACCTCTATTTATTATCCTAGGTTTGCCCATGTTAAAAATTGAACAGCAGTGAGTAGCAGGTCATGAAATCAGATGAAACATGGGGTTGAATAGGCTTTTATGAGTACTGCAGATGCAGAATATAATAGAGGTTGCTTTGGTCAGTCATTCTGCTCAGGTTAAATCCTGCTATCCCAGCCTTTTCACTTTTTAATCGATAAAATTCCCTTCCCTAAGCAATACAGACTGTAGGTTTTCTTGAAGTTATTTCATCTCTATATTTGCAGACACTCAAAAATGTAACTCACCATGGGCTGCATTCTGGCACCTCTTCCAGAAGGAGCCATCTGTAAACAAAGCCCAGGCTTCAAATTTTCCAGGTGTCTGTTAACATATTTGCCGTTCTTCTCCAAAGTACCTTCTGCCTAATGGGCTCATAGCATCTCGAATTCAGCTGCAGACTTTGTAAATATCTATCTTTAGAGATTCTTTCTCAATCAAATGCAGAAAGATTTTTGTATCTGGCTTGTCCATACCCAGAAGGACCTGTTAGCTTGCTGTGACATGCTTGTTTTAAGGTCTATCGCAGACAGAATGTCTGCTCTTGCAGAGCTAACATACTTTTTATTGCATTACATTTAAGCAGATTTTCTCTGCGCAGGAACTAAATACATCCATGAATTCCCACTGAAGAATATCTTCCTTTACACAGGAAGCAAAGGCATGTGAAGCAAAGGCATTCCTTAGACAGGACAGCTGCCATTTAAATCTGTTTGGATGTTGGGGGACTGAGATTTTTTAGTTCTCTGCATACATGGAAAAACACATCAGAGATAACAGTCACCGTGGTGTTTGTAGCTTTGTTACTGCTAAACACTGTGGTTTTTATTAAAAGCCAAATAAAGCATGATGCAGGAAGGAGTAAAACCACAATTTCTCACCTTTCCCACAATTGCTGTTCCCAGAGGCATAGAGCCCTGATCTTACAGGAGTCGTAGTGGCATCTAGGGACAGGGAAAAACTACAGTAGATTTTTGCTTTTTCCAATATTTTTGCTTTATATTGCTGCCTTTTCAGCAACATTAAATGGCATATCAAGGCCATTTTAATGCATAGGTACACAGAGCAAGAATTTGGGATGGCATCTTAAAATGACTATGATGATAGTCAATTGCTATAGTGAAGCAAGTTTGTGCGTGGCTTACCCTACGTCTCTGTGTCGCATACTTGCGTACAAAAGGTTGGTTTGTGTTATGTGACCACGCTGTGCCTGAGGCTCCCCCCGGAGTTAAGTTTCTAACACATGATGAAATTACAATGAAGCAATGACGCATTGTCTAGGCAGGCTCCGTTCATGAAAACAATGTTTCAAATACCATTATTATCTCAGCAGCAGGTCACAAGAGGCCTATTATTGTTTCTCAGGATTTTAATTTTTAGGCAGTTAAAGAAAGAAGAGATCACATCCGAGACATTTTGGTGTTTGCTTTGGGTTTTTTTTGTTGGGCTTTTTTCTTTTTTGTGTGAAAAAATATGTTCTCATTTTCTTTGCTTATTTTTTTTTTTCTTTAAAAAAGAGAAAGAATATGTTTTTTTCAAAGAAAATAACTTTGACTTTTCTTTGGAAAATATAATTATTTTTTTTCCATCTTGCTTTAATTAATCTCCTTTAAGATTATGAAGTTGGTCAACACTGTCTCTATGGTAACCAAATTACTTGAAGGAGCTGTATGTTGAAAGAAAGAAAAATGAATATGAACTGTCTATTTTCAACAGTGTTCCTCTAAAGAGAAGTGAAGCAAGTCCTCAGAGAAAACTTCTTTCTGTTCCTTTTATTTCAGCCTGCTCCACTCACCTTACTAACCCATAGTTCTCTTTTCTTGTCTAATCTGACATCATTCCAGTCTCCCCTACAGTCACTCAATCAGCTCATGAAGCCACAAGCAAATGTAATAAAGACTGTAATAAAGAGCGCGGTAAAATCTGTGTGGAAGTGTGGGACAGGAGCCTTAAACAAATGAAGCAACACACACAAAATAAAAAAACAATTAAATGAATGGAGCAGAAGAGAAATGATACTGAGCAGAGGAGGCAAGGAAGTGGGTGGTTGCCTCTCTGTCAGTAAATTAAGACTGAACTGCAGAAGGATGTGTGCAGAGATCAGAAGTTGTATTTCAGTGCCTTGTCAATACCAGTGCGCGAAAACACCAGAGAATAAATTAATGAGCACGGCACCTCTGGGTTCTGATCTCTTCCACCTTAAAATAAACTCAATTGCTATCATACGAGAAGCTATCCAACCTCAATTGACAGAGCTTCATGTGGAGCTGCAGCAGGCCTGAGCCCTTTGAAATTCTCCTGTCTGGAGAGCCATTGATGGAGACCCTTTGTTTTCCACTCCATTCTGGGGCAGTGGTGTGAGGAGGGAATTGCAGGAAACTACAGTGAAATGGAGAGTCACTTTTTATTATTGTTGCTTTTACCATGTTGTGGCAAATGGGCAGCTGAAGAAAGAGAACTTTTTGGCTGTGTTACTCTTGAACTGGTGCAAAATTCTCCTGTGTTGAAATTTTGAAAAGAAAAACCTCTTTCTAAAATTTATGTTAATAATATTAATAGTTTGCTATTAGAAAAGTATATTCTGTGCACAGTTATTACTAGGTCATTCTTCTCATTCAGAAACAAAACATACTTGCTTAATACCATATTTGAATAAATTCAGCATTGGCTATTTTTATTTGACAGGCCTTGCTAAGCATGATTTTATGGTGGCATTATACCACAATGATGAGAAATGAGCTCTCAAATGCAGTAAAAAAGTAGAACAAATATCCCAAGAGTTTTCTGGGGGTGCCAGAAAGGAATAGCTGGCCTGCCATGTACTATACATGGGCAATGACAATGGCCAAAGGCAAAAAGAAATCTTGCAGAAATGCTTCAACTAAAAAAAGCCTTCAAGAATAAGCATCCGTAAATGTGTCCCTTGATGGCTAGAATGAAATTCATCCAAGATGAGGTAGGTGAAAAGGAGGTTATATTATCACTGCTGTGGGAAATAAACAGCTAGAGTAAATCTTTTTCAATAATATATTTTAATATTTCCTGGCAGAAGGATAAAACAGCACACAGAACATCAAACATTCTCATGCGACGGGACTCTCCTGATTCTCAGGTGAGGTTAAGAAATCCAAATGCCATTGGGAATTATGGCTACTTGGCTTGTTGCTTCTATCAAACTGTATAACATGGCCATTAAATGAACAGTTTCTTAAAGTTACCTGTGAGAGAGCTATGCATAAAACCCATTAGTGTCTACCAAGACCTGAGTTTGTACTCTACACTGTATTAAAAATGTTCCACTAAATGGCCACAAATCCACACTGTGTCTGTAGGGCCCAACATATGAAGTCAATACAATACTATGAAAGCAATAATGGTTTAAATCAAGGTGTATTGGTTCAGTCTATATTCCACTTACTTGTTTGCACAGCTGATTGTAATATAGTCTGTCATATTTGAGCCAAACCTATAAAAAGCATATAGTAGGAAAGGTGTTAGACTGTAGCCTGGTATTCAATGCACAGATCTTGCACTTGCAGCTGCTCTTAAACAAGGTCATTCAGACACACTTCTTCTCACTGCCTCTACTCCATTTGCCCAAGAGTCAGATTTTGCTCATGACAGCCCTTCCAAATAGGTCCAGTACTACAGAAAAATATTTGAAAATAATTTTCAGGAAAAAAAAAAGATGTCCATCATGGAAATCTTCTTCCTTTATAACATGAAATTAGGTTTTGAATAGTACAAAATATCGGCATACATGATCTTCTGGTGTAAGCCAGCTGCCTTGAGTGAAGCAAATTAAGTTATAAAAATTAAGTTATAAACTGTTCTTTTGGGCTTCTTCAATATTCTTACAATTGGGTTGCAGTCAAAGTGTTACCCCTACAGTTTGGTGTTCCCCTTAAAATGGGTAATACTGTCCCCTTATCATCTTCTTTCAAGATAAATACAGATTTAAAACAAATGTTATTTTGAATGATTGAGATTACAGATAATGAAGAGTAGCATAGTTACATTATTATCCGATACGTATAACAAATACCATAGGCCTTCATCTTTCATTTTCTACAAATTTATGTCAGAATAACTTAATTGAAGGATAAGCAAGATGTCTGGAGAACGCTGTTTTTAAGGATAAAGGCTTTACTAAACCATTAGTAAAACTAATGGCAGACATACTGCATTGGTTTAGCTCCGATAAGGTGCTGCCAAAGTCCCAGAAGTGTTCAGGGTCAGACATTTGCGATTAAAATGGCTATTCAAGTTCATGCTGATGCACAAAAATCAGTGAGGAGCCAAGGAAGATACTTTTAAAGGCAGATAGTGCTGCAAGCTGCAGGGCTGAGAAGGTCCTGCCTACACACGCATTGCAAAACCAAGCTGTCTCTCAGGAACTGAATAATTAAAATGGAAAACTTATTCTAAGTTCACCACATCAAGAAACAAAATTGCTAAATTACTATATATGCTTTCAGTTCTTCAGAAGAAAAGGACTAGTCATGAAGCTCACTCATGAGACTAATCAGCTGTTGATGGCAGGGCAGTTAATATATCTTCATATACAGTAAATGATAGTGTATATATATATATACAGTTAACAGTTTTACCCTGAAGCAAATAAAACACTCAGTATGACAATTCCATTATTTCACTATCTATAATTAGTGGTCATTGTGGTTACTATTAAAAAAAAAAACAACAGCATTTAGCAACAATTACTTTACCACAGTATCTGCGATACCACAATTATTTCCTATTCCAAGGGCTGAGAAACATTATAGCATCCAAATATCGTGATTTTGTAAATGCTTCCAATGGCTGAATTTTTTTTGCAAGCAAACACTGTAATTCTCCCTTCTTCCTAAAGATGTGAATAGCTTTTAGAATCAACAGTATAAACCATATAACAAATTAGGGATAGCAAAACGGAACGGTTTAATCTTTTCCAGTTTGTAGTGCAGAGAGAAATAAACTGCGAACCGTGGCCCTTTGGAGGCAATCCTTTCTGAAAGCCCCTTGCTGAATCTGTGCAGCTGACTGACTCTGGGTTTGAGCTACGTTAAAGAGATACTCACCAGAAGCTGCCAAAGCCTTTTTCTTTTTTTTGGTCAGTACCACCACTTTGCTCCCCAAGCTCAAAAAAGTCACTTCTATCAACTCTGATGAAGGTCCACAAATAGATACTCATTAGTCTTTCAGAAAACTTATTCCATATAATTGTTTTCTTCAAATAATCATCCTCTTTTCACTCTTCCTTGTGCATCTGAGTGACAGAGGATGTAGACACCTGCCATTAGCTAATGACTCTCAGTAAAAGTAAAAATTGCTTGAAAGGAATCAAAATAAGGCTGAAATAAAACAGAACTTGAGATGTCTGTGAAATGCAGTTTCTGAATCAGCTAGTTACACTTTGAAAGACAGCCATTAATCACTGCTACAGGGTCTTTATAATCTCAATAATCAATCTCTTAAAGAAGTGTTTCTCAACCTTTTTAAAATTCAAGGGCCACTTAACGTTTCTGAAAAAAATCTAAGCATTGCTTTTTAGAGTATTGCCACAGTCAACACATCAATTTACAACCAGTTTAAACTTCTTCATTTGTTATTTTCATCCTTATTATTTGCCTTCCCTGTTTGCTAGCCTGTTTGGGTTTCTAGTTTATGATTTGTCTGAGGTCTGTTTTGTTTTGTTTTGTTTTTTAACCTTTGGCAATTGTTTTGTAGGTCACCCTTTACTAACTTACAGATGACCAGAGATTCTAGAGAATAGGGCCAATTCCCAGTTAAGAAGGAATGAATTTTGTGTAAGTCTATTTTTGAATTTCAGGCAGCAAATTAAAATGCAGAAAAAAAGTTCCACATTTTCTATAGGAAAAAAAAATTATGGTTGATTTTCCAAAGGATAAAAAATAAGCACATTTTACAAGGTCTGCAACATACTCTAGAAAGAAAGAAGCTCACAATATTTTTTTTCTTTTTTTTTGTTACAATATCTTGTCCATAAATGATTTTATAAAATTTAATTTCTGAGCAGGTGAGATGGCCAAATTGGAGTTGCAGATAGCTTCTGATACTCCAAGTTGCTTGTCTAAACCAGCTGTATTAACTGTGTACAGTACTGTAGCTTGCTGTCCAATTATGCAGGAGGAGATATCCATTCATATAACAACTGTTAGTATCATCAAACTTCCAAGGAACAAGAAGCCAAAAGACTGGGAAAATTGTGAAAGGAAGACAGCAATCCATTGAATTGTTCAAGAATAATAGTTGAAAAGAAGACTGATGACTATTGGCAAAATTTGTGGTAATTACCTTTCTATAACTACTTCCTATATACCTTTTTATAATTATTGTCTTCCAGCGATGTTTCAAATATCTTACTCTAGACTTTTGTGGTGGGTTGACCTTGGCTGGTTGCCAGGTGCCCACCGAGCTGCTCTGTTGCTCCTCTTTCTCAACAACGGCACAGGGGGGTGAAGTGTGACAAAAATCTTGTGGATGGAGATAAGGACAGGGTGATCATCCACCAATTACGGTCACAAGCAAGATAGACTTGACCCAGGGAAATTAATTTAATCCACTGCCAATTAATGAGAGCAGGATAATGAGAAATCTAAACCCACCTTACCTCCACCCTTTCCTTCTTCCCAGGCTGAACTTCATTCCCAACTCTTCTACCTCTTCTGTGGGGGAATGTCTGCTCCGGCACCTGAAGCACCTCCCCCAGCCCCCTTCTTCACTGTCCTTGGTGTCTGCAGAATTGTTTCTCTCACATATTCTCACTCCTCTCTCCAGCTACAGTTGCTAACATTTTTTTCCCCTTCTTATCGCAGAGGCACTGCCACCATCCCCAGCCAGCACTGACTCTCTTGGACACAAGGGCAGCTTCTGATGCCTTGTCACAGAAGTCACTCCTGCAGCCTCCCTTTCCCCCTACTACCAAAACCTTGCCATGTAAACCCGATACACCCAAAGACCATATCAGGTCTTCTCAGACAAAGACATGGAAACACAAGCTTCAGAAGTTGAGGGGAAAATATATCTGTGCCCCATAAAACTGCCAACAATTTGATAAGAGAGTGAGCTACAAGTGCAATTAGCACCTGTATAGTTACCAATGTGTTACTAATATCCATTAAGGTATCACATTAAACACACAAGTAAGATTAGGGACCATTGAGCAAAATTCGTAGAGACATTGCTGCCCTAACAGAGATTCAGTTCTAATCTGATACAACAGAAAAATATTTTACTAGAAGAGGAGTGTTATTACCATGATTTTTCACAGGAAGTAAAAAGCTTTCTCAACATTTTGGCAGCTTTAACTTTTTGAAGGGGGCTGAAGAGTGTATGTCCCAGGGCTGGGGCAGTGTTCCCAGGCGAGATGAGGGATGCTGCATCCTTGTCTGTTTGCAGGTGACAAAAGCCCATGTGATAGATAACAAACCCATCCTCTGAGAAAACTGGTACATCTCATACAGCTAAACACTTGCTTCCAAAAAAGGATGGCATGCTCAAATCAGTCTGGAGGCCATTGTCTCCCCCAGACCATGCCCCCTCCTGGTGTGGGACCCTACTAGTTGGTCTGGGCCAAAATGCGAGCAAGGTGTATGCCAACACTTGAACAGTGAAGGTGATGCTCAAACCCATCCTAGGGCTTGCAAGGATGGACATAAACACAAAATCTGTGACAGACCTTGAGAATAAAGAAGGTCTCCTAAGGTCTCTACATCCACATTTACGTATGAGGAGGTAGTGCTGACTACCATGTCCATGTCTACCACATGGTCCTTTTGCCAAAAGTTCAGTTCCATTGCTGATGACATACAGACTGACGAGTTCATCCCCAAAATCCAACTCACCCAAAACCCTGACTCCAAACTGAGAGCTTCAACAATGTCTTTATGCATCAAACTCATGAAATGGAGGAAAGGATTAGTTTGGTTCTAAACAATAAAAAAAATATAAAATCTAAGAAATATTATGAAGATTTTGAGAAATCACTGTAGTGTCAGGGAAATGTGTTAAACAATATATTGAATTATTCCAGTCACTTTTCCCCAGAATCAGAAGATAAGGTTGTCAAATGTCCCATTTCACAAGTGTCATGGGAAAATTAACTGCAGCGTGAAAAGATCTGTTCAAAGCAATTACTTTGCATGTAATCCCTAGAAGTCATGTGGGGGCTCAGAATAATGATTATCAAGCCCTCTGGTATGTGACCACAATCCATGAAAGTATAAGGTAACTCTGGAGAAGGAGTGTCTCCCCCTCATTATCCAACTTCAGAGTTGTTAAAAACCTTTTGAAATTCTCATCCCAAAGCAAAAAACATTTGCAGAAGGGACCTTCCAGACACAGAAATTCATTTTGCAGACCTGAAAAGAAATGACACCTCTATGTGTCTGATGTCTGTGTTTCATATTTATATCTGCAAAGAAAAAGAAATGCTTCTGGCAGGATTTCCTGACAAATAACAGATACATTATTGGACAGCTGACATCGAAG
This sequence comes from Arenaria interpres, assembly GCA_013399435.1. Taxonomy (NCBI): domain Eukaryota; kingdom Metazoa; phylum Chordata; class Aves; order Charadriiformes; family Scolopacidae; genus Arenaria; species Arenaria interpres. Next base: position 15,288 of record VXAK01013567.1, read on the forward strand.
TCCAGGTTTTGGTGGGTAATTGAAGGATTGCTTGTCCTAGAGAATAAGTAATTTTTATTACCTTCAGATATTCCAGTGCAACTAAATTTACAACCTTTGCATCCTTAATTGTGGCAGGTTTCATCGTGATGTGTAATTGTCAAATAATTTAAAATGTGGTTGGTGTGGGATTTTTCTCCCTAGTATCTTGAAGCAGAAAGCCAGACTTAAAAATAGTTTAGGACAGAGTGGTATACGTTGAGGCAACATCCAGTGAAAGTTAATGAAGAATTAAATATTCTGAGATTGATCCCTATCTTATTAAATCAGTGTGTGTTTTTATATATTGAAGTCAATTAAACTGACAATCAAAACAGTGGAAGTTTGTTTTAAATATAAAACAGGAGCAAAGTTATTTATAGTAAGAACAAGAGGGAAGTACAGTTGATAAAAAAATATATCTAGTTTTCTTCTTACTTCTTTGATCCACTGATTGCCTTCCAGACAGATCTGACATGCTTTTTGATTAACATTTCATAAAAGCGCATACTTTTATTGAGTATGATGAAAACTTCATCCTGCAAATACAAATTTTTGCTGGATGTCAAAAATAGGCATTTAGAACTAAATATGAATTTTTAAATGCTGTAATGCTCTACTGAAAAAATTGAAAATTTTAATTCCATGCTTACATAAAAATCAGACCTAAGACAATCTCTAAAATTTGTTATAATTTTCTAGCAGAAAAATCTGTCTCAAAGTAAAACAGCACAAAGACTGAAACAAATTGGAGTACAGTAGGTAACAATATTAATACTAAAGTTTCTTTTGGAGCCATAGAATACTTCAGAATTTTTGGTGATGCAGGGCTGCAGAATTTTCTGCAGTCAGATTTTTTGGTGATGCAGGGCTGAATTTGTGGCCTCAGTGAAATTAAAACACCACCACCATTGACTCCAACAGAGCTGCTAGCTTGGCTTACGGGAAAGACCATGGGTACCTTTTCTTTAAGAATTATGACCTAAATTTACATTAAATGAAAGGTGTCAATTGGCATCATGGTAGCGAATATTCTTTTCTAAAATGATATTTTCTCAATCTTTTTATTTCACTTAGTCCCATTATGGAAAGGTAAGACCTACTCCCAGAAATGTAGTTCATTAGCACGGCATTATTTTTCTGCTGAGTCTGCCACCTAGGATGAGCACAATTACTGGTTACTTGCAGGACATCTTCCTTAATCACTGACCTAATGAACGTTTGTTATTTAGGTTTTATTTGCCCTTGTAGCAGCACAGCTCTCACAAAAGTGAACAAGGATATCCTGTTAGAGAAGGGGTTTAGCAGAAATCCAGCCCTGGCAGGCAGGATTCCAAACCCACCTTGTGACCAAAGGAAGGGAGCTACAGTTCTCTTTCTGATCCAAGGGCTTAATGGGAATGACACAGATTTCCACCTTCTGAAGCCCGTTCTAAGAGTGTGGCAGTGTTCAGTGTGCTGCTATGTAGGATTGCTTGTCATTTAGCGTGGGTACAGAATTTCACCCCGCAGGACCACGGCAGACCTGGCACCAGCTCCCAGCAGGGTGCTGCATCCGCAGGGAAGAAAAAGTTACGCTGTGCTCTGGAAGAACAAGGAAATGTTACCTCAACAGTTTTTTCAATATTTAAAAATGCATTTTAATAGCTATTAAAGTAAACAATTAAAATGTTTAAAAGTTAAAATACAGATTCATAACTTTTTGTGACCCTTCCCCCCAGGATATCTGCAGACTGTGTCAGACACTGTTTCCGCAATGGCTTTCATTAAAAATAAATAAAATAATTATAAACTTTGGGAAGTCACATTATCTTTATTTTCACACTCAGATACCTTTATTTGTTTTGTTTATGCAGGCGGAACTATGCCTAAGTGTTCCTTTTGAGGGGAAGCCTTTATAGCCATTCACCAGAGTACCTTCCCGTGTGTCATGACCGAGTGGTCTGCAGAGTCTGCAAGTTAATAAATATTGGTTTAACAAATCCAACTTGCAGACAAAGTGTGTGGAGCACAGACACTGAAACAAAGAAATGCTGGCTTGCTCGGTGCAGTAGATTGTCTTTCTTGAGAGGCCTGGAGCTGAAGTGTAGCTGTCTGGAGGAGGGTAATGTCAAAAACATAGGTGTCTCCTCAAGGACTTGGATGCAACTGAAAGAGGCTTTTCAAGATCTGAAACTTGAACACGTTATTCATGTGGCAGTTAGGTGATTAAATCCTACTTGTATACAACATTTGAGATGGCGTTTTCTATTACATACTAACAATTTCTTTCTTATGGGAAAACAGACTTAAACAGAAAACTTTGCCTAGCAATAATACATTCAACTGGAGCATGACTTGAATTCATGTGCCTATGGAATAATGTGGCTGTGATTCTCAAATCTCATTGTCTCTATATGAAAAGAAATTTAATTGAACGAAAGTTGATTTAAGGGTATCTTTTATACATGACAAATATATAAAATTCACTGGTTTCACATTAAATATGAATTACCTGGAAAGTCCTGCTTATTCATTCAAGTTGCCATTGTTAAAGAGTAAGTATATTATATTCTTGCTGGATTGCTTGTGTAGCTCTTTCTGTGCTTTATTGTCTATGTTGATGGAAAGACAGAAAACATTCAGTTAGCATGGGAATTATTACCAATAACTTGCTTTGAAGGCATTACATATTTTACAATAGTCCTATTTCACTTCACAGATAAAACATCTCTATTGTAAAATACCAGAGGGAGGGTTTGAGCAGAATTTTAAAGAAAGAATATTATTTTGTCTATTTCAGAATTTGCTGAAGCAAAGTTTCTGCATTTTGGTCTATATAAGACTGAGAGTAATGTTATAACCTGATGGTCCTACGAAAGTTACATCTTTTTTTTTTTTCCCTAGGGCTATAATGTCAAATCATATCTGTAACCACACACACAAGACTTCCTTTAATATAAATGTTGGCTTATGATATTAATATTTCATAAGCCCTACATACAGTTACAGGGAAAAATGTTAAAATAATTCTCCAAGAGAAGTGTTAGGTTGAGCTGGAGGTAAAGAGGATGTAAATGATAATATACATACATACAAGAAAAACCATCGTCTTTCTGAGGTCGCTAAGATTTCTATCAGGCAAATAGGTTTGAAAGGTACAATTCAAGGTGATTCTCCTGGAAATCAGTCACTGCCATACTACACGCTACCTGATAGACACTGTTCACTGATGGAGCTTTGTCTCTCTGCAGTTTTCCTGGACTCTTTCAAGATTAAAGAGCTCTCTATTATTTATCAAACACTGGAAGAATAGTCATATGGAACATAGACATCAAGCAAGGCCTATCAATAGTTTTTTTTCCAGCTAAGCATACAATGTTCATTTAGGGTGGGGTTTTCAATCAAAACCTTAACTAAACCCTGTTAAATTTAGTCATGACACTCTTACTGATTTGAATGCACTCTGGAGATCTTCTTAAATGCTTTACCCTTGCCATGTTCAGTTTCTGGAATTCTTCCTTGTTGTGTGTGCATTTGTGTTGGGATAATGCCATTTTTCATCTTTATTTATCTGCCAAAGCACAATTAGAAGATCAATCACCAATATACATGTCAGGAGATGTTACCTGTTTCTTGCCTTTATTGTCCTCCTTCTTCTCCTGCCCTGTAGTTTTGTTCCAATCAGACCACATCTAGGTCCCAACGGGTAATTAATTTATTAGAATCTCAATGTTATCGGCAGTAAAATAAAATGCAGCACACAGTAGGAAAAAGACCTGCAATCAATTTTACTTAGTCTTCATTTCATTTTCATCTTCAAAATTCCAATGACAGGAGTAACTATAAATCATAGAAAGGAATATTGCCTTTGAAATAAATTTTGAGCTGCCTCGTTCAGCATTAAAATCTCTCTAGAAAACGTCTTTTTCAGTAGTGATCCACTGAGAGAGACCTACACCTAATGTGATGGTTTTAGGTTATGCCAAGTATGATATTGTCGTTTTAAATAGAAACAGAACGTTATTGTGTTCCATCCTAGCAAATCTACAGACAACATACTTTTAAATAATATAGTCCAACTTTTTAACAAAGTTTGTAGAGTACACAACTTATTCAGAAAAAAAACTCTGAACCAACAAACATTGATTAGACTAAATTTCTAATTATTTTTACAGTTTTACATTCTGAATCTAAACGTTAGGGCTGATTCTTTGGTTGGTTACACCAATGTGTTAGAGGACAGGCTATACAAAGAAACAGGCTAACCCATGTCAGAAATGGAAGTGATAAGATCAAACTTCTTGGGAATGTGACATGGTGAGGATATAGATGATTTCCAGTTCCCTGTCCCTCCCATGCCTCCATATAACTTCTCTCTTTAAAACCAAGACTATTACAAAGAGCAAAGATGGTGCTTTGGCTCTATTATGATTAATTCATTTTGCTACCAATTTCAGTGGGTTTGAAATAATACTTTGCCAGTGGCAGCCAGGTTGGAGTGTTCTTTCCACCAGTTCCAATCCAGGTTTTGATACTGGATTAATCTGGTAAAACTTTCCCTCTTCTGAAGACAACTGGGGATTTGCAGCTCGTTTCATTATGGACAGAATTTTGCTAGCCTGGTTTCCCTCAAAGCTGGATGTTACTGTGTGAGGTTTATAAAAACATCATTTTTTGGAAGTGGTCTTTTTAAAAATTTAAACCCAAAACCAGATGTGTCTGAAAATTCTCCTAAAGTTGAACTGAGATGACTTAAAAAAAAAAACCCTGGATGACTTATAGCAATCCCACACACTAATAGGATACAGGATACTTGACCTCTGTTTGAATTTCTCTGCTGGCATATTGAATTCATAATCACTTTTCCCTGGACTTGGAAATGGAGCTTCCTTCTTCTAAGTGTTACAGACTGATGATATCAACAGATGCAGAAGAAATAGCAAGGCTGCAAGAAATTGAAGGGGCTTTAGCATGTTAAGATCCAGCTTTAGAAGGGCACTTAAACAGGGAGTAAATCTTGGATATATGTTGAGGGTCTAAATTTTAAATATTCTTACTTTTAAAAGGGTTTTACATATGACATTACCATACAGAAATTTTTAGATTCCTCAGAAGATTATCTAACATTCAAATATAAATAAAATTATTAAGGCAATTGAGGTGTCTGGTTTCTAAGTAATATCATGGGTTTTATTTTAGTTTTGTTTTTAAATGTTCTAAGGTCTTCTGAAACTTAGGTTCATTGCAGAGGTTTTTCATTTCCTTAATGGTTGTACATTTAGACTTAATTAGTAGGAGAAACTTCTAACATAGTATCCAAAAGTTATCTGGTATTTTCATAGTGTATCTGGGAAATTACAGCTGTTTCAATTGTTACCTTTTAAATTACACTTTTTGGCGTCTAATGTATTAATCCTGTATATGCTATCAAAGAGCTATAGTTTCTAGAGAGTTAAAACTTGAAAATCAATAAATCTATTTAAGAACTTGAAGTTTCTGGAATTCTCATCAAGGCTACTTCCTGTACAATAAACAGTAAAAAATAAGTAATACCAAGATGAAATACGAGAAAAAAAAGAAAAAGAAAAAAAAGAAAAAATAGTTGAACTTAAAAAACTGCTATATCCTTCAAGTGAAGAGCTATCAAAGAACCATGGAAAAAGAGTCTTTATGATCTGAGAGATGTTCATACCATGAAGGTGTTTTGTAGGTTTGTTAAAGTAGGAACCTTTAACCTTTACATACACACTGCACAAGAAACAGTTTAAATTGAGAGTAGTGTGAAATTTAACTTAACCGCAGATTTGTAAAGTCACTGAGTCTAGTCCGGATCAGGGAAAATAAACAGAATTCCTTCATTCATCCTCCAGTCATTCATCTGTTTCCCACCATCATAAGATAATTCAAATATACCAGCACAGGTTCAGGACAGTATTACACTACAAATCCTTATTCATGCTTACACCTAAAATATTACAAATATATACTTCTCAGTATCTCATGTGATGACATTAAAAAGTCAGGTTATGAAGGTCTGAGTCCCCAAGGACTTAGAAAGCGTACAAGAGACCACAGTATAAATTGTACATAATTCCAAGATGCTGAAATACTTATCAGAAGTGACTAAATGTAACATCCGAAATAGCAGCTGAGTTTTCCTGGTCCCTCTTGCTTCCCATAATTTCTTCTTTTAATCAAAAGGCAGACTGAGAATTTATCAGTAAAGCCAAGAGTCCAGAGTCACCATCTGCTTACTGACCTATATATGCATGTTCTTATTTTCAATGAAAACATTTTACACCCATGTTCACCCATCTTTAGTATTTTTAAAGGTGACATGAACAATGAACACAAGTTTCTGAGGACAACGCAGTTCACCCAGTGTTCATTCACACTAAATCTTGCAAGCACCTCAAGCTGCCAAGCTTCTATAATTACAAGTCAAAAAGTTTGTGCATCTGGGCCCTTGCACATGTGTAGGAGTGCACCAGCTGTTCCCTTTCTCTGCATAATTTTCTCCTTTCCACTTTATCTTGTGAAATAGAGTTTCCAAAGGCAGCTGATAACATAACTGGGATCAGACCAGGATGAAAATTATCATGCAACTCAGAACTGAGTCTCCCAAATACATGTAGAGATATGCCAAGCACTGTAAAAAACAGGATTTCTCCTCTGATCCTTCTCATCACTTAGGCAGGAAGAGGGCAAGAACAAGGGAAAAGCGAGATAGAAATCAGATTCAATATGGAGGGGTTTAGATAGCTGTTATAAGTTTAAGGGATGATTAAAGAGGAGACAGGAGCACAGTTAAAAGCGCCTGATATAGCCAAGTACAGTGGGATCAGAGCTGTGAAGCTGGAGAGGATCATGATGGTAACTGGGATAGTCACAAAGTGAGAGGGGAAGCCAGAAAACTCAGTGGATACACTACACGTGGGGATGGTGTCTTTTAGAGGCTTGTAGTTTGGTAGAGGTTAAGAAATAGGACAAGGAGCAAGTAAAACTATATTATGAGCATTGTATTTCTGTTCATGTGCTCCTTTATGGCCTCAAGTTTCTGCAGTGACCCACCACTACCTCAGCGTAACTTATTTATTTACCTTATTTTATTACCCTTCCCCAAAATAGCTCAAGGAACTTTTTTTTCCTTGGCATTACTTGGGAATCAGTTCTCTTTTTCAATATTAACCAACAAACAAGGCAGAGGACATGTAGGATAAATCCAAGTAATCCCACAACCAACCACCATGTATCTGTCATGGCCCTCAGTGCACCAAGAAGCTCTGCAGGTTGTCCCCGGGTTTCCTGAAGGTTCAACTGGGGCTGCTGGGGCAGCACTGCCAAGGGCCAGAAAGCTGTGCAAAGAGCCCTGCAAAGAGGGCTGTGAAGAGCTTCCTCTGGCACTCACCCAGGCACCCTCAGCCCGTTGTCTCAAGAGCCTGTCCCAGCTCAGCTCCTCACCTGAGCCACCACGCTGGAATGCCTGTGCCTGGTCCCAGCCCTCTTGGCCCTGACTTGACCCCTCTGGCTTCTCCTCAGACATGCCTGGCCACTGCAAATTTATCTGGGGATGCCTGGGCTCTCAGCTGACTCTGCTCGTCCCCCGCTGTACCTGCTCTGCTCTCCTGGTTTGAGCACAGCAGGACTCTGTGAGGGCACTGCCAGCTCAGCCTGGTTGTCACCCTCAGCTCCCAGCTCCCCTCAGCAGAGCAGCCCACTCTTCCTGTTCCCCGACAGCATCAACCAGCTTGGTGGAAGCATGCAAAACCCAACAATAGCCAGAGAATTAATGCAGACATCGAGATGCATTGGTGTGATATATAGGCTTTTTTTTTTTTGACAGCACATGCTGTGTTGAGTAGTGGAGGTATACTTTAAACTTAGCTTTAAACACTATAAAAGGAGAATACCCAGGTTGTCTATAACGTAGGTTCAAGATACTATATTCCAGTATAAAAAAAATTCAAAACATATGCAATGGTTTACAGATGTTACGTATGTCATTACATAATAATAATCATAGCAATAATAATAACAAACATAACAATAACCACCATGATTATAAAATTGGTGTTTAATATTTATAGAGCATTCTGCAGAGAAGCCAACTGGGTAATGTTTTGCTCAACATCGTGCATATGTAAGAAATAATGACTTCTTGCCATAGCTTGTGGTGTAAAATACTGGATAAACACGCGGGTCTTTTAAGGTGACAGTGAAGATGTGGCACTAGTAGCAATATGTTGTGAGGCTTGTGCAAGAGGTTTACTAGCAAACCAGAGCTGGTAATGAAACTGAAATGATAGGTAATAAAACTTGGCAGCTATATTAACCTTTAAAAAGCCCTTTATAATATCTGCCTAATTAAGCTCCAAGCCCCCAAGTAAAGGTGTTATTTCAACAGTTTAAAAAGAAAGTAAAGCAAAACCCTCAAAGGGACAGACTCACTAAAACACTTACAGGAATAAAGTCGGGGTCTGCGTGACCTTTAGGCTTCTGCTTTCCCGANTACTGGATAAACACGCGGGTCTTTTAAGGTGACAGTGAAGATGTGGCACTAGTAGCAATATGTTGTGAGGCTTGTGCAAGAGGTTTACTAGCAAAAAAGTAATTCAATCAGAGGAATATGTTTAAATATTTGTCTATGTGTCATTTACATAATACGCCCTTTCTCTGAGACACACCATAAGGAGAATGGTCTTCCGTAGGAGCCTGTTCAGTTCACTCTTTAGGGAAAAACAAGTGTAAAGTTTTGCAAAGTGTTCTCAGCACCAACGAACCTGGATCTCTGTTGGGCTAAGCTGAGGACAGAAAGACTCAAGACAGCAATACCTGCCTCACCATGAGGTACAAATTTCATGAGGAGATTCTCAATCATCTTCCAGGTAACCTTTATTTCTAGCCTAAAGCAAGTCCAAAGGACAAAAGCAGAGCCAATTCCTCCAATTGCACTGGGAAATGGTCTGGTAGCCTACGTAAATCTTTGGGCATGGAGACCATGTGCCCTATACTGGAAGCTACTATGCAGGAAGCAGTTGTCTCTTCTAGAAGAAACTTCTGAGTGATTCTGAATGGGAGAGATTTCTTGCTAAAATTATGAGAGAAAAAAGTGGCAGATCAGTAAGTATGAGAGATTCATAGTGGTAAAATAACAGCGCCAAAAGCCTCAGTTTCCTAGAAAAGAAAGCAAAACCATGCAGCATTCCCTCCTTCCTCTCTGCCCTCC
>VXAK01013567.1:24572-58359 GCA_013399435.1 Arenaria interpres
CCTGTAACTAGTTAAAATCAATTGCAGAACCTCCTCCCCTCCAAAATCATATTGCTGTCTGTTCACTACAAATCTTTGCTGTTCTCAGTATGGACACAGGTTACCTCCACCAGTTATGTAGTTGACTTTTTTTGTTCTGTCAGCATTGATTCATTCTTATTACACCGTAATATTAACTATTCCTAAATCCAAATTGTGTTCTTGGTAAGTAGTGTGAAAAATCTACATTTCAATACACAGTCATTGCATTATATTGGAAATAGTGGCACAGAGTGCTCTCCTGTCTCGGCAGCACAAATAAATACATTTTCATCTTTTCTCCTATAAATATGCATGTATTTGTTCCTTTACCTTCTCATATCTATCCATCACTCTTAGTCTTTCATATCTGCCCATTTCAGTAGTGTCACAATCCTATTTTGGTCAAGATTGTCTCTGAATTTTCCTTTTGTCTATTATTACGCTTGAGTTATTCGTTCAGGTAAACCCTTTATTATCCATGTGCTTCCACAAGACCTACATCTGGTAGGTTATGTAAGAGATGAATGTGTAAACATCTTCATTTATTTGTTTGCTATATTTGCAAAATAAACCATGAAACCATTCCACACAATCTATCCTGCCCTTCGAGTAACCATTTAAGCATACTGCTACAATCTATGTCCAACCTCCCACACCTCCCTAATTCTTTTATCACTCCTCATCTGTATTTAGTTTGTAAGCATTTCCAAAAGATAATCACAGGTTTTCCTTCTCCTGCTCTCAGACACTCAAACATATCTAGGGCTGACTTAATTTCTCAATAAAAATGAAAGAATTAGGAGGCCACAGTAACATTGTGCAACAGGAAATGATAAATAACATAAACTGTAGACAACAGAAAGAACAATATAGAATAGAATAGAATAGAATAGAATAGAATAGAATAGAATAGAATAGAATAGAATAGAAGTATTTCAGTTGGAAGGAAACAACCAGCTAGTCCAACTGCCTGACCAATTCAGGGCTGACAAAGGCAAAGCATATTACTAAGGGCATTGTCCACATGCTTCTTAAACATTGACAGGCTTGGGGCATCAATCACCTTTCTAGGAAGCCTGTTCCAGTGTTTGACCACACTCTTGATAACGAAATGCTTCCTAATGTCCAGTCTAAACCTCCCCTGGAGCAGCTTTGAACCATTCCCATGCATCCTGCCACTGGATACCAGAGAGAAGAGATCAGCACCTGCCTCTTGAGGAAGGTGCCATTAATCACTGTCCAATGCTTCAATCTATGGACATGGCTCTGCAAGGCCTCTTGACCCCCGAGGCAAGCAGAAATGTAAGTAGGCAGAATGCAATTATTTAGGCAAGCTGGAAAGCGTCTAGGACACTACAGACAATAGGCAAAATACTGGAAACCTTGCATTAAAAATAAAGCATAGTGTTATTATGCTTAGTATTTCTATTGTAGTTCCATCTTCAAGACACAAAGTCAATGAACCAGGCATTGTTACTTTTCCCCAACTGTTCAACACTGGACCTATAAACCTACCGGACTACTGAGAGTTGGACATCCTTGAGCCCTATCTCAGGGCTTTCCATCCTCAGAAAATCCCAGCAGGTGAGATGGACTGTGCATTTGAAGATATTTGAGACATTGTCATTCTCAGACAGTAAATCAATCTCAGGAAAATTCTGACCAGCTCTAATTTTACCTGAAATTCTTTTGGTTCCATCAAAACTTATCTCACAATATCACAAAAATGGGATCTTTATACAATGCCTCATTTTAAGACCTCTTGTCTACATATTGTTTAAGGAGGAGTTTGTAAAATGTATTATGCATGTATGCGTCTTTCTTAGCTGTACAAATTGATCTCTAGAGTTTACCATAAAATGCTCAAATGCAAAGAGCTAAAAACATGAAAGAGTAGATGCAGAATAAGTAATATACTTCATTAATATGATGAGATAGTAAAGGAATAACATTAGTTTGTATTAGTTCGCTAATATTTGTACAGTTCTTTGAATATAAAACATGCTCCATATAAGCATTAAATTATTATTAATATTAGGCTGTCAAATCTCTCTGGGTTGTACTGCTGTTGCTTGCTGGGTACTAGGGAAATGAATACATGCCTAAGAGGATGAGCACTAGATCAATCAAATAAATCAAATCAAACCAAATCAAGACTACACATTGCTGAATCTGTTTTGCAGATGGCAGTAATGCGTGTGCACCTGCTGCTGTAATATTTATTGAAACACCTCCTTCTGATTTCGGATATTTTTTTACTTTTCTTTTGTATGAATGGATCAACACTGAGACCATTACATTTATCTGTATACTGATGCCATGCTACTATTCTGGTGGCATTTCTATCTATTTGCACCCAATTTTGCATTCTTTACCAACAAGTACTGCTTTTGTTGGAAATTATGAGATCTAAATTCTAGCAGTGACTACACATGTGTTAAGAATGAATACTTACTTAAATTTTGTTCTATGTTCTTGTTATATAGACTATGATTGGCTTACTTCATATGAGCATCAGATGAAAATATCGTGAGTCTGCCCTTTCATGACAGCCCAAAGTATTTACAAATACTGATCACACTGAGTTAAATTTTATATAGTATATAAAGTTTATATGAACATATGCAGTGTGCATATCAGTGTAATGATGTTAATGCAGTATAATTACATTTACAAGGTGATCTGACTGTTCTTACAGTATCAAGTGAGGCTCCTTTCATAAAGCACCTTTCTAATAAGAAAGTCCCATCGCTTTTTGGGGTAGGCTATTATTTTAGTGTAGCTAAATATATGAAAGAGAAAAGCAGCGAGACAAATCACAGGAACGGATACAGAGAAGGGCTAAAAAAGACAGAAAAAAGAGCCAAACAAGTTATTTTGAAAGAGCTGAGAGAGAACTCACGTGAAAGAGTCTTGAGGTTAGTGTTGACCTTTTTATAGTGTTTGATTTCCTCAAGTATAATATGAAGTAGTATTTCACATGCTTGATGTAAAGAACAATAGGAGTGTGTCAGAGTAACCCGGCTTCATCGTTTTCCTTCTGACCAAAATAGCTCTCAGGACCACAGATTTTGACTAGCTATTCAGTTTGAAAGAAATAACCATATATTCCTACTCCTTTGAATTGTGACTTCTTCATATAGAGTTCAGAGTACTGCAGTCATTTCTCCTCTGTTTGATCTCATTGTATCAGAGTAGACGGTGATCTTCAGCTGGATGAACTATAGGAAAAACTCAGTTTTGCTGCTCTCCCAGTAATGAATCACATAGTAACTTAGAAAGCAGTTGAGAATCCTGGTTATTGTTAAGCAAACTTGTTTAGCAAATAATATTTAGGGCTGCGGCGTAACAGGAAAGCTGAAAGGAATACAGTTGCTAAGGGAAAAAAAAAAAAAGCGACCAAACCAAAACCTTATCTCTGCTCATTTACTACCAGTAACAGACAGGATTAACATATTTGCTCTTAACATCTGAATGAAATATTAGCAGTTCCTCAGCAACTGATGCCATGGAAATGGATTCACATGCCCTGTGTATGTGAATCTGCAGCCCAAGATTAACCAGGTTACTTTTACAAAGCACAGACTTTTGCAGATAAGCCTAATTTTTCAGTGAATTTGGAATTTCTGATAAATATCAGACTAATGTCTTGGAAGATTATTTTTTAAGCTCCTGCTAATGGTGCTTGGAGCTTGCTTAAGCAGGACCAGCATCCAGGGATGTATATTCATTGCTCATGTTCATGAAGCCTTTGGCCTGCCTGCCAGCCTGCCAAGGACTGGCAGAAAGCAGTGCTCTGTGTAATGGCTGCTGTTATGCAGTGGCCTCATTATAGTCTGACTTGGAAGAACTATTCTGTAATTAATATAAAGAAGATTCTTTTGTTGAGGCCAGTGTATTCAGAGAAACCTGCACTCTACTCCTGTCACCCATAAACTGATTTGTACATATCGTATGTATTATAGCATTACTTTGTACAGATTCATTAAATTATTTTTTGCTCGAGGATCATGGAACTCTCTGTTGGTTTTCTGAGAGTATTTTATATCAGGAGAACCCAATCATTTCCAGATATCTTTAACTATATGGATCTATATCTGTACGCTATGATCGCTGAAATATTAGCAAAATTTAAACATTAAAAAAAAATCCTTTTGCAGCTGGACATACAATTTAGTTTTCCATTTAGCTTTAAAATAAGTGGGATTCATGTTAAAATTTGACTTCTTCATCAAACTAAACTGGAATTCCCAAACGTCCCTCTTCAATGGTTAGAAGAAACTAACGCAATTGACTTGTTCAGACTCAGTATCTTATTTTTAGACAGTTAAATTAAGAAGAGGTTAATCTCTCCCACAGTCCCTATGTGAGTATCTGATAAAAAAACTAAAAAGATCTGTAGGACATGATAAACTTGACCTCAACCTATTCCTATCTACCAAAACCTAAGGATCCTCCTCATGCTGAATCTTATCTCCTCTGGGCTCAGAGACTAAGAGCTGGCCTCAAGTGACCTACCAATAGCTAGAAAAACTTCAGTAATGCTGCATATACATTTTACTTATTGAAAGGAAAGAATATTAGAAGTTGGTACTAATGCTCTATTTAGGAGGACTGCAGCCGAGAGAATGCGGTAATGAGATTGGCATTTTACATGAGAAATTGGTACTACTTTCCTAAAATGCACCAGTGGTCTCCAAGTTATATTTGTGCTCGTGAGATAAGCCAGATGCCATTACTCTGTCCTGCAGTAGCCTGTATTTTTAGAAAAGATGAAATAACCAATACTTGCATTTTTTACATCTGTGATATGAACCAATAACCCCATGAAATTGGATGAGCACTAACCTTCTGTGAAAAACGATTAGCCCTATGTTCTAAGATAAAAATAATAAAATATGAAAAATTTTTGAAGGACAAGAATTGCACCTCCTCAGCTGAGAATTAGATTTCTTTGTGGAATTGTTTAGACAATTAATTTTTTTTTCCAGAAATGTATGGAGTACCAAGTAACACTATTTATTAAGATTTAATGAAATTCATGGAGCAGCTTGAGCATAGGATACATTTCTAGAAAACAATATGATAGTTGAGATTTCTGTTCATACCTTTCATCTTGATCTGCAAAAATACTGTGAATGCATGCAAGGCAGAATTTGCCAGTGCTGCTATCAGGGAGACATTAAGCATGAAAGAACTTGTTCTGAGCTTGATGTTTTACCAGGCATATGAGCTAGTTCATTTTAAGTCTTGCTGAACTCCACACAAAACACTTGCTTTCATATTTTTTCAATTATACTCTGGCCATGAGGGATTTTTATTTTTTTTAATCCAAAGAACAATATTTGGTGCAGACTGCATTTGAATTTTCTAAGTAGAAGCTTGAAACTTATCCTTAAATTCAGGTTTATATTTTGCAATTCTTGTTGCTTTTTTAATGGCTCATTTTCCTGGTTTTGTCATGTGTAACTCGAAAAAGCAAAGAGAAACTTAAACGTCTTGATTCCACTAATTTAGTCAGACTTAAATGGATCTCCTTAAAGAAACTAAAGTACATAATTACAGAGAACATGATTAGAAAGGAACAAAGTACCATTTTTAAAAATAGCTACATGGGGTTGAAGCTGAAAATCCATTTCAAAAATGATGCAGGAATTTGGGTTTTTACATTTCATTGAATGTCAACATAATTTTAGCAATTAAGTGCTTACATCACTTTTGACAGTTTTACATATGCTTTAGGAGAAAGAATAAATTATAGGAAACAAAACATTCATTGATCTGCTTTTGTTAAATTGACTGTCTGTAAACAGAAGGTTGTTCAGTAACAATATTTTGGAAGATATAAAAAGGATGAGGCAAGAAGAAATGGAAGCCAACTATCTTATAAACTGCAGAAAATTTAAACCATGGAAGTAGAAACAACGAGCTAAAAAGAGAATGGAAGCCACTCTGGAAATCAGTAGCGCCACAAATTGGGAGGCAAAACCTGGCAGCAATTTGGGAGGGCATCAGACTTCCCTAGGAGCTCTGCCGTTGGCAGGTGCCTCTGTGTCTTCACACAGACCCAAGGTAGATAGGTCCTGGCTGGTACTGTCCCAGAGCTTTTCCCCACCTCACTTCTTTGAGGGAGGGATGCTCTATAGGCCTCTTGTTTTGAGACAAGGTGAAATAGCCTGATAGCATTTGTTTCATCCAAATCCTTATGATGTGTGTGTCTGCATCTGTCCAAAATCCAAGACAGCCCAATATTCATTTATCATCTCCCTCTTTCCTTCAACTGCACTGAATTCTTATCGCTTTCTGAATACTTTTCTGATAAGTAGATTTATTTTTTCTGTATAGCCAATATTACTGGTACCATGACCCTGGAGAAAGTACTTGGAAACACCAATAAGATTACATGTTCATTATAGAAGCTGGGAAACAAAACAGAAAAAAAAATAATGGTGGCTGCCATCCATCTACAAAACATAAAATTGTCTGAGGATGGCAAAATGGGAATACTTTGATAACAGCCATCCATTAGGCACTTATTCAGATGTTTCCAGTAGGGCTCTGTTTGTCTTTGATTTTCAATTCTCTTGGGCTAGAAATAGGATAGCGAATGGCTTGCTGTGCTGCAGACTGAAGGTGATGCCGTCTTCATTCATACAGAAGGTGCAGATATAGGGAATGGGATAAAGTTCTTACACAGCTACATGGAGTCCACCTTTATGTTGAGTCCAATGCTTTTGTTAATGACTGGTACCCTTTTATTCTCAAATTAAGTCAAGTACTTGATCCTAAATGGGTCTGGATGGGGAATATCTAAATGACCTTAAGGCAACAGGAAGAAGTAGAGGAATTAGTAGAGGAAAACAAAGAATATATTTTTTAAATATTACCAGTAAAGACATAGTTTCTTATGTTATACTTCACAGCCTTCTTTCATTTGCTGTATGACTTTTTTGACTGTAGAGCCTGTAAAATTTATCCATTTAGTAAACGTATAACTGTATAGGACAGTTAAGATGCAGAGACATCCAGGCCAACTGCATCTGAGTTACCCTGGATTCCAGAGAAGAATATTCTTGGCTTTGCTGAGCTCTGTCCGTGAACGCATACTCTGTTCCTCTCATTAACTTAAGGAGTGTAGTTACAAAGCTGGATAGTTTCTGATATCATAATATCATTCCAAGCTAGTTGAACGTGGCGGAACATTGACTTGGCCAAATCCTTGAATTGGAAGTACCTAGAACTTGCCCTTTATGTGAGCTCTTCTAGATGAGCTGTAATGTTGTTTATTAAGTTGGAAAAGACAGGTTTAATTGGAGTATGAACTTTAAAGGAGAGAAAATGTAGAATGACTGTGTCTGCATAGTGTATCGGGTTTGCATGGCAAGGTTGTGGTAGTGGGGAGGCTAGAGGGGTGACTTCTGTGAGAAGCCGCTGGAAGCTTCCCCTGTGTCCAACAGAGCCAACAACAGCTTGCTCCAAGATAGACCTGCTGCTGGCTGAGGCACGGTGGTGGGAGCCTCTGTGATAATGTATTTAAGAAAGAGTAAAAAAATAAAAAACTCTGCAGGAGAAAACTGCAGCCAGAGAGGGGTGTGAGAATATGTGAGAGAACAACTCTGCAGACACCGAGGTCAGTGAAGAAGGAAGGGGAGGAGGTGCTTCAAGCCCCAAAGCAGAGATCCCTCTGCAGCCCACGGTGAAGACAATGGTGAGGCAGGCTGTCCACCTGCAGCCGATAGAGGTTAACAGTGGAGCAGATGTTCACCTGCAGCCCACGCAGGATCACATGCTGGAGCAGGTGGATGTGCCTGAAGGAAGCTGTGGCCCTGTGGGTGGCCTGTGCTGGAGTAAGCTCCTGGCAGGGCCTGTGGGACCTGTGGAGAGAGGAGCCCATGTTGAAGCAGGTTTGCTGACAGGACTTGTGACCCCATGGGAGACCCATGCTGGATCAATCTATTCCTGAAAGACCCATGCTGGAGCAGTTCATGAAGAATTTTAGTCTGTGGGAAGGTCTCATTTTGGAGAAGTTCATGAGAACTGTCTCCCATGGGAGAGACCCCATGCTGGAGCAGGGGAGGAGTGTGAGGAGGAAGGAACAGCAGAGACAATGAATGATGTCTCCCTGTCCTTATATTGACCCAAGAGCCTTTTGTTATATTTTCTCTCGCCTGTCCATTTGAAGAGGGGGTGTGATAAAGCAGTTTTGATGGGCATCTGGCGTTCAACCAGAGTCAACCCACCACACATAGCAATAAAAATTTAGAAACAGTCCTTCCTTGAAAGAATGTCCTTGCATATGATCTTGGATTTAACTAGCTCAGAGACATTTGGGGCTGCAGTAAATTTTGTTTATTTCTTTGTGTGGTCTTCTGCCTCCTTTGTGGTCTGGTTGCCTGATCCCTGTTCTTTTTGCCATGTCTCTTCCTCTCTATTTGAGCTGAAGGTTTTCAGGCCCTTGCTGTGATCACCTCCTTACTTTCTTTGCCCCTCAGTATCCTGCAGCCTAGACATGCTTGAGATCAATGCCCTCTTCCTCTTTGTCTTTACATACAGGCTGACACCAGGATACATGAACCACAAACATTCATTGCATGGAATTATACAAATAGTGTGGGCACCCTGTGCCAGCGCAGCCTGTTCCCGATGGACTTCCCATTGGTTTCACAAGCCTGACAGATGCTCTCTTCCAAGATCATGCCTTCACTATGAAGAAGGAGAACTGCTCTGTTGTTTAAGGAAAAAACATGGGAACCACACTAACTCATCTGTCTTACCAGTGTCATATGGAAGCTTTTTCTTCGATACAGAATAATTGAAATGATCACACTCTGTATATCATAAAGAAAGAAGAGTGTTAGAAAACAAAAGTGAAACTATGTTTGTAAATCCTAGTTGAGAGATAAACTTTACTGAATACTCTATTTCATTCACTAGACAATAAAGTATATGGATCCATCAACCCACTTTGGATATTAAGCCAAATGTTACTTGTTTACATTAATAGCCTGAAAGCACATGTTAAACAACAATATGTATGATTTTACCATTCCACTTGACATAACAGTTATGAGAAGACCATTTGATGTGAATCATCTTCTCTGATTCAGAAGAGAACAGTAAAATGTATTTATATAATTTGATTAGGAGTAAGAACAAAATGAAACAAATAATATTGCAGTCATTAATCAGAATCAAGTCCTTACTGTGCTAGGCACATTCCAAGCTGACATGGGAGACATTATTGTATTACTCCAGAGGGAAATTCACCTCTGCATAGAAGTTACAGGTCTATATATCATCTAAAGCCCACATAAATCCACCAGTTTTATGGGGAGTTTCCAAATATGGTAACATCTTTTTCCATAAAGGAAACAAGATTACACAGGAGAAAATTTACTTCTGTTTTCTTTTCAAGCTGAATTTCACTTTTATCACCTACAAGACTTAGAACAAGATTATGTACTTAAATAGAGTTTATGAAGTTCAATGTGGCAATAATAACTGAAATTTTATCACCTTATCTGAGCTAAGGTCCTCAAGATGAACACAAGGCATTTTTCTGAAAGTTTGATAGCTTGCTCTGAAATAAATGTAAGGAACCTTTTATGAGCTGGGATATATCCAAATCCTTGTGTCTGAATGAGTACATTGTGCTAGTCAAAAAGCAAAGCAGTTTGAACAAACAGCAAATACCTCAGATTCCAACACAAACAGAACAAGAGGTCTGTAAAACATCTCATTTTAGATGTTTTCCTGCCATAAAAATAATTTGATCTTCTACCTTTAGGTTGTAAAATCAGTCATTCTAGATCCAGTGCCTTCATAAAATTCATGACTTGAAAAATGGAGGACAGAATTAGCAGTTGGAGGGTTTCTTGCAATGCAACATTATGATATAACTCTTTCACACTGAGCTGTGCCACAAAACAGAGTAAGATACATACAAATGACTGAAAGCCATGATTAAATTAATATTTCTACTTCCATGCATATTTAACTTGCATTTACATAGATACTAATATGAAAAAGAATAAGTATAAAAATGCGTAACTTTCAGATATTATCTATGACAAATTGGAAGGTGTGCAAGTATCCTTAGTTTAACTGCTTTTAAATTAGTGCTAAAAAGGAAATATTCCTGGAACAAGTACTGTCTACTCAGGATTTTGGGAAAGCTCAAGTTCAGGGCTAAATGTAAGTAGATAATTCCACATTTGTTAAAGTGGAATGTTGGTTTTTACAACATCCTGCTCTAAAAGACAAAAGTGGGGGCTGTTTGAAGCTTTTCAGAGCTGTGAAATGTTCGAAGTTTAACTGGAGATAGAAAAACTAGCAGAGTGAAAATGAGGTGAGCAAAGAGATATGAGGAATATAGTTTCCGTGTGACTTAGCAATTTGTCACTTCTATCTCAATGCCTTTTATGATTCATGGCTAGAGAATACAAGATAGTACTGCTTATAGTAAAACCTTACAAACAGAATTTTTGGGGTGGTCAAACTACAAGCTATGCAAATCTTCCAAAAAAATTGTTAATAAAAACTACTTTATAATTTGCAGTTGCTTTCTATGCATGCAGAACACATACCTTTCAAATGCTTTATACATACACACTTTTTGTTTGAATTCTCCTTGTTTTTTATATTGTGTTTTCATCTTTGCTATTTGTTTTACTTGCCATAAACCTAACTTTCCATAGCTTGAAAGACTCCTAAATAACTAAAATGACCTAAAATAATTTTGTATTAAACAATAACAACTCATTACTGTAACATTCTGAAACCTTGGACTCTTCAAGAAGAGGGATGTTCTAGGTCTCTATGAGAAGATGAGAATGCAGATTCTAATGATATAAAATGTCCTGACTTTTTCCCTCCAGGTGTAGAAGAGATAAGATTTTAAAGCCTGCACAGATCCATTTGAACAGAAATATTATTTAAATGGAAATTGTTACCCCTTTTAAAAGATGATACACTCCAGAAAAGCCCAGTGAACAGTGACTGTCACAAAATTTTGTAATTGTGATTTGCTTTCTGAAGGGATAGCAAATAATGTTGCAGGATTTAGAGTTGACTCATCTTGGGAAATCTTTCCGATATGTTAGTCCAGGTACACTAAAACTGCTCTTTTGTGATATTCAATCAGACAGATTACCCTAGGAGTCACCTGTAATGATAAAGCATTTATCATAACATCCTCTGGAAGAGTAATATAGAGTACCGTTAATCACATGGCCAAAAGTCTTAGATGAAGAAATATAAACACCACAATTTAAATTAAAAGTTCATAAGCTTTTTTTTTTTTTTTTTAAAGGGTATATTTGTGCTACGTTTTTTGCTGTTCCAGGTTCTCAGATCTTATGTTTTCAAGCTTTTCTCTGAAATTTTGATGTCTAGCATGTTTTGCAACTATCTATTACACTGTTTGGTAGAACTTACATATGGAAATTAAAGTTGTGAGGAGAGTTGAGATTCTTTTGCAAAATACTAATTTGTGTAGGTGAGATTTTTGAAAA
This sequence comes from Arenaria interpres, assembly GCA_013399435.1. Lineage (NCBI taxonomy): Eukaryota > Metazoa > Chordata > Aves > Charadriiformes > Scolopacidae > Arenaria > Arenaria interpres. The sequence goes on from VXAK01013567.1 coordinate 36,107, forward strand.
GCAGGAAATATATCAATGTAAAATAATGAATTCTCAAAGCTACAGATCTTTCACATTTTAAGAAAGTAAGAAGCAATTATCTCCAAGGCACTAAATAAGCTACAAGATTTTATAAACTCAAGTTCAAAAATATTAGTAATAACACTTCAACAATTTTTTGAAAAATAAAGCTTATTGTCTAATACCCACAATAAGCTAGAACATAAAAGGTGTTAAGACATGATCATCAAACTAGTTTCCCATAGCATATCAGAGAAGTTGTCAGCAGCACATCATAATGAAATGTTGGCTTTTGGCATTAATTTTGCATGTCATAACCAGATTTTGTAAAATTGGATATAACTTTTTAATAAAAAAATTAAATATGCTTTAAAAGAAGGACCCATAGTGATCAGTTACCACCAAACTGATGTGGTTCCTAGAAGACAAATATATAGCAGTAGACAAAAAAGCCATTAAAAAGTGATACTGATGTTCAAAGTCTCAGATATTCAGTAAGCTTCAGAATAAACCTTCTGTTTATCAGTTTCAGGTTGGTACCTTAGAGCTTTGTCATCTATCTAAGAAACTGAACAGTATAGTAACCTTTGCTTGATGTTACAACGTATTACATACTTGATGTTGACACAGCCCACCTAAGTACTCTATATGGTATGTGTGTTGTACAAAATATGATTTAATGAGATTTGAAGTGACAAAGTAGATTGACAAAAACATTTTTGCAAAGTTTTTGAATATTTTTTTCCAAATACTGCAATATTATTTTGTTAATGTGTTTTAAAGGATACACACATTTAGAGGTAGACCTTTAGACAGAGATACAACCAAGTGAACATCATTTAAATAAATAATCTTCTTTCTTTTCCTTTGCCAAAGAGAAAGTAATTTTCAGGATCTGTTTGCAATCGACTTTTCCTATCTATTCTTAGTTGTGGGTTTGACTTTACAGTGAAGTTCCTGCCATGGAAGGCAGTGTGCTAAGATATTCTGGAGATGCAATAAGGGCACAGCTACGGAGTCAGGACCAGACAGTCACAGATTTCAACCACTGGCACCCATCCCCAGCAAGGCATCAACCAGCTCTGGCTCCCAGGTTGTGTAGCCTTGTTACTGTGGGGCTGTGCTCTGACTGTGCCTCTGGGAGTCTGGACTTACTCTTGTGCTAATTCAGCTCCGGTACAGGTTGTCATCTCCCACTCCAGAAGGTCTGAAGCTCTGCTGAGGGTGGTCACAGGCAGAGCTAGAGGATTATTATAAAACAATATGCAGCTGTCCCAGTCCAGTCTCCTTAAGACTTTAAAGTTAGTGCAGACTGGTAGGCTTTTTGAGGGAATCATGCAAGTCAGGAACTTAATTTAGATTTTCTAAATTACATCCTGGAAACTCCACCCTGTTACACAGCAATTTGCTTCCTGTGCAGAAGTTCTTCATGTAGGTAAGCCACAATCAGAGCCACAGTCAGCTCAAGACAAGCTCTCAGTTCTGGTCTAACAATGCACTCTTGTTTATCGCAAGCCTAAAGATACTGTGAAAGCCCTTACACATTAAACACAACACTTGTCAGCCTCTAAATATCGGAGAAACTAATTTTGTGGCAGGCACTAGGGCTCACAGAGAGAACCAGCAAGTTGTTTTCTATGGCAAGGGTCAGTGAGGTTCAGGTTCCAGTGCTTCCACATTTCAGATTTGTCTCTTCTAAACAAACTATTTTCTTTTTGGTGACTTAAATTGGAGATTGCCAAACAATTTTTCACCCTGCAGGTGATATTACGTTGGTGTAATATTGTTACGAATGGGTGATTTAGATGGGTTAAAGAATCACCATCAAAAGTATTAGCGAAAGTCGTTTTAATATGATGTTGTAAAAGTGCAACTTAACAAAGTTTGATAGCAAGGTTCACTCTATTACTGTACGGCACAATCATTTGAACAATGATTCCAAACTACCGAGGCACAAATCACAGTTACCAAGACAAAACCCAAGCTGCCATAATCCTAGGCTATGTGCAATATCGGTCGCTCAGCAAAGGTCTGCTGTTGGTAAAAGATCTCTCTGCCTCAAGGAGCAAGTTTGAGAGGTGTCCCAGCTCAAGGAGAGATCACTGCCAAGGAGCCTGGAAGAATTCAAAGAAGGCTTACCTGGGCTGTCGTATTCATGAAATGAAGTGGTTGGCTTGTAGTCAAATTACATGTGATGGAAATTACATGAGACTACATGACCCATAACTTTGTTTCTTGGTAAATGATTCTTGGAAAAGCCACCTGCTATTCACGTGTTAATCGCATGATCTATGTTCCAAGCTCATATGCATTGATATTTTGGGCCTTTGTCGGTTTTCAGAGAACAGATTGAAACTAGAGGAGTTCTTGACCTGTTTATGCCTTAGGCCTTTACCTCCTTTGGAGAGTGTACCAAACTACCGCTAGTTTGATTAAGGGATCAAGTGCATCAGTCACAAATATAGTACATAACAGTCTATGGGCAGACACAAGATTCCTGAGCTGACCAGAAATCCTGTGACCAACATTACCACAAACGTCAACTTGAGTTAATGGGACTGAACCCCACTTGTTTGGTTCTGCACCCACGGCACAATCAATTGACGGCTCAGACCACCTTCCCAGAGCAAAAAAAGATTTGATGTTATTAGCTCGCTCTTCCGAGGGGGAATGATTTAGAATTCCTGAAGTTAAAAACAATGTCCTGAATTGCACACAGCGACCTGCTGAGAGTCAGTGCAAATTACAGAGCGCTGGTGCATGAGCGCTGTGTGAAACACACATTCTGTATTAGCTCCATGATTCATTGGACTAAACCTGCAGAGAGTTTTCCAACATGCATCATCTGCCACATGGGATGGTTTAACTAAAAGAGGTACGTTGAAGGTAGGTTGTAAATGTGATAATTTATTGAAATGAGACTGAAAGCCAAAGAAGTACAGATAAAGTATGATAAGATAATGAACTTTTATTTTAGTGACTGAAAAATTTTAACTGTTGAATTTAGGACTATTTACAATGGAAATTGTCTAGTAAAACATGACTCTAGTAAAACATGACTCAAGCTGCTACAGTGACACAAAGAGTTACTATATGCCTTACCCAGAATCTGCATTAGAATAATCTTACAGGTAAACTAAGGCCAAATTAATTGTCCTTGCTGTATCTTAGGGAATTCTGTGATACCTATTTGTCTTTTACACTGACACTGAAATAGATGTAGTTGTCATTAATTATATCAATATATCTATGCAGAGGATAAAGTTAAACCATAATTTGTAGAATTCTGTGCAGGTAAAAATGAGATTTATGCCAAAGAAAAGCAGCTATGTAAGTGCTTACCCATCCTCTCAGCTGCTTTGTTGAGGGTTTCGGAAAGTCTTGAGTTACTCATACATTGCTCTGCAGGTGCTCACTGCTGTGGTGAATTTCATTCACAGAAAATACGCATTCAGTTTAATTTTTGTTATGCTGTAACACAAAAGGCTAACTCCTCAAATCCTCCCACAGCACCAGCCTTCAGGTAAGCGTGATACATTTACAAAAAGATTTAATAGACTTTTAAGTCTGAGGAATTTGCAGTCTAATTTGGACTGTTAGAGAAACTTAAAAAGAAAAAGCAGCACAAAAAATTGGCATGGAGATAGGTAGGAGACTTGGGACTGAGAGCCAAATAAAGCAAATGAATTTAGAAAACTGGACTGGAAGACAAACAATAGCTATAGTCCAGTCCAAGGCTACTTTGAGCTTCTCTTAAAGTCAATGAAGCTATGAATTCAAGTTTTGAAAGAAAAATTCAAAGGAGGATAAAAAAAAAAAGTATCTGGGCAGAAAGATTAAATGTTAAAAAGTGAAATACTCGAGCTAAGCAGTCTGCATGGACTGCCACTTCAAAAGATGAAACAGAAAGAAAAAGGAACATTTTAAACATTATATCAACTGACAAGGCCCTGAATCATCTCCCTCCCAACAATGGGAGTCTTTCTATTCATTTCAGTGCACCAGACTTAAAAAAAAATATGTGAGAGATGTAGAGAAATCTCTGTAATGGGAAGAGCACTACATTAATTAGCTATAAGCACTTTTGGTAGTGTTTGGTCTTAGCACATGAAGTAGACAAGACATTTTGGACTTTTTACCCAATAAGTAATGTCTCTAGTTATAAAGTGTTTATTAGCAACTCACTTGTGAAAAGCTGTTCATCTGTTTAGGAGTATTTTGCCAAAAGCACACATGGACAGATTAGCCTTTTATAGATATGTGAATGGATGTTACTGTCTGAAGTCAGAGGACTAGAATAATAAAGAAAAATGAACCGAAGATGCCAAGTTATGTATTTCAGATATGAAGAATTGTAGGAAATAATAAGAGACAATGATTAATCCTAGGTTGAGAACATCAGACACATACTGTAACTTCCATGATTGCATTTCATTTTTCTGGTGAGATTCGAGGACAATTAAGTGCATTGATTGACTTACTGAATGTTTCCTTTTTCTGGGTATGCTTTCAGAGACAAAATAAACCATGACAGACATCTAACAAATGTCATGTAGGTTGATAATTGCTGCCTTCAATACACTGAAGTATATTTCCTTTTTTTAAAAAGTTCGGATAATTGTAATACCGCGGCAAATAGGATAAAGTTGAATATTAAAAAAAAGTATTTTTTATTTTTTCTTAAGCAGTTACATACTATTGTTGTTTCCGACTTCCTGAACTGAGGGAATTCAGAGTCAGTCTATCCCAATTCATATTTTCCTCTTTTTTATCAGCATTTCCATTTTTTATCAGCAGTGAAAGACAACTGGCTTGCTGAACTCAAAATTAAGTTTTGCTCTTGTATACTCTCAGCTGGGTCCTACAGAGGACTAGCAGGGACAGTTGTGCATCAGATCTCAGTTAAATATGCATACGCGGTATGTATGCACTAATATCACATTAGATCCAAAATCCTAAAACCTCACTTTGTTGTTCTTCACTGGTGAGCCCTGTGGAGAACTGGAAATGAGCGTTGCTTCCTGTAGTTCACCATCTGCAGGCAAAGGAGCGATTGTTTCCATCGCTGTAGAACTCAGCCCCTGGTAAGCTGCAGCTCGGCCAAACCAGTTTGCTTTCATAGCACTGGTACCAGCATTAATTGCTACTTCATTCACTGTCTGGGGCTATGCATATCTGGAGGTTTCTTGTAGCTGCTTATGTTATTGAAAGTGGCACAATTCGTTAAGAGAGGCCAGGTTGCATAAGACTCCCAAGCACATTGTAGTGTAAATACCTTGTAAATATTTATCTATTTGTAAATAAGAGTAACTATCGGTTTGGAGAACAGCTGGAGTTCACGTTAAGTGCTACATTGACATCAGATTAGCCATGAAGGAAAGGAGAGCTGTCTCCCATGATGGAGTTGTTTGGGCGCAAGGAGTCATCAGGTGCCAGAGCTTTCACAGCAGCTTCTGTGTCAACTGCAGCCAGTGAAAAACCTCTTAACACGTTAGAGGATTTTGCTTCTGTCTTTAGAAAATTTTATCTGTAAAACACTCATTTCATAAAATGTGGTAAGTGGCACCTGAAGAGAGAGTTTCATTTTAAATCATGTTGTTAATGTGATAGCTGAAAAAAAATGATATTTTTAAAGAGCAAACTTTAAATGTTAAGTAGGTCCTTTTATAATATAAAAATTATCATACTTGACCTTCCACATGCTTTTACATTGCCGACTGATGGTCATATGCTCTTAATACTTTGCCAAATGCCAAAAAATATCTGAAAACAATTTCAAGACTGGTATTATATATTTATTTACATTTGCAACTTCATATTCTCAAAGCAAGTTAAATAATCAAGGGTTGAGTAAAGTTAAGAATATGAACACATTACCATTAGCATTCTGATACAGATATTTTATAAATATTCAGAGCACTTTCAAAAAAATAGAATTTAATTGACTTTAGGTACATTCTTACTGAAAGCTGAAAAGGGCATCAATATTTACATCGCTTTGCAAATTATATTTCTGCAGTGCCATTTATTTTGATGTAGCATAATTGAAATATAACAATATTCTATCTAGAATGAGTCATAGACTAGAAAAAGCAGATGTCTTAAGGAAAAATCTGAAAGGAGTAAGCAATTGAAGAAGAAATTCAATTCTCTGACTGAAGATGAGAGGTAGAATGTTGGAGACAGAAGTAGAAGTGGAAGGGGAACCTGGAGATGGCTTTGGAGAGGGAAGTATGTTTGAGAAAAAGGACAGTGAAAAATGTTTGTTGTTTTCTTTTGGTTTAGGCAGCAACATGTTAAAGCTGGGGATGAGAAAACTGAAATTGTACTGAAAAGAATGAATGTATTAGTAAGAGAAGATTCACACAATTAACATGTCAAGAAGAGATCATCAAGACATCTAATAGAACAGTCTACATAAACTAAAACCTTACCAGAGTCTCCTTGAGGACAGGCCATCTGCACTGTCCAAGCAATTGTTGCCTCGAAGGAGATCATGACAGATAGATGTATAAATTATTTTCAGTCAATTTATTGCAAAAGTAAGAGGGGCTTTACTGAATGTATTTCCATCTGGTGGCTAAAGAGATCTACTGAGAAAGCAAAAACAGCTTTTGCGTATCGAACATCTAGTTGAAAGCACATTTCATTAGAGAAGAATCCAGGAAGTGCTGTTAAAGAGTAAATTATAATATAAACCTTGAGTTAGCAAAAAGAGCCTCAGTAACTTGGCTGTAAAATCTGAAGTCGTCACTAACTTTAAAAGAACTGTATCTAGCAGTATCTATTGTTACTGTGTGTGGTTAGCTAATGATCTGAATAAATAAAGACTGTTCTAGCTGTAAGGGCATTGAACATTACTAGCCAGAACTGCATTTTTCATTTCAGAACAAGCAAATCATTTTTCTCTAAAATAAGGGAGGATGAATGGGTTACAGACAAACTGCAGACCTGTGTTTCATGTGGAAAACACTTCTGGTCAGGAAAAAGGCCTTCCTTTTTTTCCTTTTACTGTTTCACTTCAGCATTTTTAAAACAAATGTTTTTGCTTGACCTCAGAACCAAAAAAATATTCATTATTCACATAACTCTGTGTGCAACCAACATCAAATATCACCTCTTTAACAGTGCACATTCCCATTAGTCAGTCAGCCTATGACTGTCTACCCAGGTTTCTTCATGCAGCAATAACTCCAAGTACCAATAAACAATTTCTGGCGAAGTCTAGCTCCATTTGGCAAATGATGACCTGAAGTCAGTGTGATTCCTACTTTCGTGCCCATGTGGTGCTACAAAAGCAGTGCACTACACACAAAGAAAAAGCGCGAGATCATTAGAAGAACCTCAGAGATCACTAACACTGGTGGCAGCAAACAAAAAAAAAAAAGGGAACTTTTTCTCTGATTTTCGTAAGGTCCGTGACAATCTGTAATGGGGTAGAGATGGAACATTCCAGTCTCATTTTTGTAAGTCCAAGGCTTTTTAAAACTACTTTCTTGCAGAACTAAAGCAGTGATTTAGAACTGCAGGAGTGATCATGCAAACATTTCATGTTTGAAAGGTGTAACAGTTACAAAATAACTATATCAAGAAAATACTATACTAGACCTTTCTTAAATATCATATATATCATTCTTTGCAAGTTGATAAAAAACACAAAAACCCCTGAAATTGGATTTTTGTTTTAAAATAGTGTTTACATACAATTCTTTTATTTATTTTGTGCTCATAACTGTACTCCAAAATTTCAACAGTCTGATGACTCATTCATATATTCATATTTAATCTAGATAATTTTTTACCTTACCCTGGTACCAATTCACTAGACACAAGAAACACAGTGAAATTTGTCTGTAAATGGGTAGTTTTCTTAATAATCTCAACAAAAATCAAAATACGAACAGCCTGCAGACCAAGTTATGCTTTTCTTATGGGTGAATCAAAATATGCAGAAGAAGATTACCGGACATATCTACAATACCATAATAGTAAGAAATATCATTTCTCCATAAATAGAGAACATTTTTTTTTACTCTGAGAACATTCAGATGGAAGAGAGCAATAGAGATAGTTCACCTGATTTATGTCAGTGAGAAGAGGTAAATCCATAAATTCAGGCTTCATCATTAAAAGTAATTGCTTACCTACTGTTACTACATTAGAATCTATAATTTCAATATAATCTTCAATTAATATTTTATATTGTCAAAAAAGGGTTCTGTGCTGAATCACATTACTCATTTATTTGCATCTCAGTGACTGCTGGACACAAACTTGTTGAAAACTGCCTTTAACTGGAAACACCACTGAATTACAGTTGTGTGTTTATTGTGACCATTTTGCCTTTGACATTTTCACATATAAGTGAAAAAGAGGACAAAACTTAAAGAACTGAAACTTTATTCCCACTGCTTCCACTTTTAAAGGCAGAAACACTTGCTGTAATGTATATGAAGCATATGTTATTGTTCAGAGGCCCAAAAAAAAGTTAAACACCCATATGTTTAAGGCACCAGACACAGTTACAGCAAAGAGGCCTGTTCTGAAAGAAGTTTACCCATACGAAACCATGTTGTATAGTATTTTGTCAAAAACTGACTGTGCCATCCTTTTTTCTTCAGCTACATTTTACAAAAGACAAAAGGAACATATTTCATATGTAAGAATATTTGACTGTCACCTGATATTTTAGCACTGGGGAGAGTTGTTTACAATCACAAGCACCTATTTAAATCCTTTAACACCGTCATACTGAGCTTCAGAATAAAAGTGCAACTGCTGATATCGGGACACAACTCCCATTGGATTCCCAAGACCTTGCATAACCATGACAATATTGCAATGACATAGTAGGATACATCACTGGATTTGCAGCTGCAGCTTTATTTTTATAGATATATGCAATATTCCTGTAGGTAAAAAAGAAACGTGGAAATATGGTGGACTGATGAAATTCAGCTGCCTCTTACTGTATATTCTAGGCTTTGACTGTTACCATATCACCACTGATGTGTGTCTATTTTCAATGAAACAGAAAAATAAAGTTACTTTTAGTATCATATTTTATTAAATTTCTATCAGATTTATCCTTTAATGACTCTCTATTTCCCCTTAAAATCCTGCAGAAATTAAAACTCTATTGAAGACAAATAAACGTAAATATTTAAAAGAAAGCTAACACTTAGAGACAATGCATATTTATTCAATATTTATAAAATCAGAGATATAGGAATTAAAGTAGGTTTTTTACTCTCACTAGAGTATGATTTACGCTCTTTTATTAATACTTCTCCTACCATGACTTTATTATAGAGAAAAACGCAAAGGAACGTCAGAAGAGCTCTCACTCAGAAAAATAACAACCAGCTGTCAATTACTGCTTTACGGTGAAATACCTCTGATTCTTCCTAGTATTCATTAATTTGTCTTTGAATAGGCAGAAGTACTGTGTACTTGGGCTACTTTTACAGAGATAGCTGTTGCTATTCAGTTAAGTAAACACCATATACAACTGCAAAAGTCTAATTCTCAAGTATCTCCAAATTTTTTAACCATCAGTCCTTGAGATATTTGCTGAGGATAGTATCTCTGAGAGTAACTACAACTCTGATGTAGAGACAGAGGTAGTGCTAGACTTCAAAATACCACACCCATGACCTTATTAACTTTTTGAGCAAGAGATATCTTCAGAAGAAAATATCAAAATAAAAAAGGATCCAACTATTTTAGTGGAATGAGAGAAAGACCAAATGTCTTTGAATTAATTTGTGTTGTATTTTTGTTCCATAATCGCCCAAGTTTGTACATCTGTATAAGGACCCTACTTCTCAGGCTGCCCTGGGGAATTTGTGGAGCTGTCTCCTGAAGATCCAACACTAGGCTACTTGCTCAGACTAACTTTGCTGCCATCATCCTCTACAAAGATGACAAGCCTTATAGTAGCCCATCACACCTGAACTTAGTGATATAATGAATGCCCAAACTAAAACAGCGAGACCCATCAGGCACAGGAGACAGCTGCTGACTAGGTACAAAGCGGCACAACTCCATTGATTCTGAAGGAGCCACATTCTCTTATTCTATGCCAATAATTTGCCAGAATGTGTTATACACTTCAGTTTTTCAGAAAGAGCTAGCTGTGACAACAGAAGTCTTCGGTTATATAAAATAGATGATAAAGTCGGTTTATTACCTGCCTCAGTTTTTCTGCAGAGAATGATTCTTCCAGACAACATTATCTATGTCTCTTGACCACTCCAAAGCCCATAGAAGTCTCTAGAAAAAAAGTTCTTTAATGTATCTCATTCTTAATTTATACAAAAAAAAAAAAAAAGGATAAATGCCTGTTGTTTCTTTTCCCTGAAGTATTACATACGGCTGGATGGAAAACAAGATTTCCATCTTATGATAAATGTCAGAGTTCTGGCATTTGTTTTCTGTTCCTGATGTGAACAAAACAGGCTTTCATCTGTTTTGGGTAAGAAAAGGGAGAGAAGGACAATTTCAGAGGAACCAATACACATAGCACGCATGAAAACTTTAGATTCTAATCCATGCCTGGGGGAAAAGGGATTTAATGCCTTATTTTCTATATCCTAAGTGAAACCACGTAGCAACAACTTTCTCTGGGGCGACTCGTCTGCGGACCCTTGCTCACAAAATCTATCCTGGGTCCAAGAAATCTTTTCAGTTAAATTTACTTGACATCAGGGTAACTTGGTGAAGCCTGTTATCGTGAAAGAATCTGGTTTTTGACAACAAATTTTAAATAAGAGATATTTCACTTCAGCCGCCAATTATGAGCCCTAACAGTGGTACAACCCCAGCCCCTGCCTAGTTGCAGCCTGGCACAGGTGCCTTCAGGAATAGGTGACAATGCCAAGAATCCAAGGCAGTATGCCCCAGAGGACAAGGGAGTCCACTCCCCAACCCCTACTGGAATAACACCTATGCCTTCTGCCAGGTTGTGATCAGGCTTACAGCCTGCAGTTATTAATGACTAAAAAGAGAACAGGCTAAATGTTAGCTGTATGAAGCGTTCAGGCCCTCCACTGGAGACCTTCTATGGTTGCTCTCTGTGTAGAGCTACAAAAAGTGCTTGTATGGAGGTCTGGAACAGAGGTCAAGCTGTAGGAAATCAAGGCTCATTTCCTTTCTCTCATCAAAATCTCTAGTTTTCACTCACATTCATCAAATTAGCAAGCGTGGCAAGTTTTGTCCCTCTTAGCACTCAATGCTAGTTCCTTTTTTTCTTCCTTTTTCTCGTTGTATGTTTTCTTAGATGTTTAGTCCAAGTTAGGCATGAAGATTTCACCTATTTAGGTGAAAAAAGGAGAAAAAAAAATAGAAATGGGCATATTATAGTAGGGTATAATTTTCAAATAAGCCTAAAGTATGGTTTCAGCGAATAACAGTTAAAACCAGTATTTCTTTAAAATTTAATTTCACTATATCTGCTAATTTTAGACAAACATGATACTGAATTTTCAGCTAACAATTGGGCGCTACTAAGTAGTGTCAAAAAATGAGAGAGATAATGATTCCTTGACCTATTCAGAAGTTAGAAATAGGACACACTCCTTCATATAGGGTAGTCAGGCCGAGTGAAAAATGAAGAAGGTGGAGTTGTTCTCACATGTCATCTCGTGATATGGCACCATTTAGACAGAGGAAGCATCTGGATGTAGCTTTGCTTGGTTCTCAATTAGGTGCCTCGCTAACAAGCTTGCTAACAAAAACCATCATGATCGCTTAGTCTTTAATTTAATCTGGAGAGGGCAAACGTAACTCCTATAGGCCAAATCTTTAGTCTAGACCAAACATTCAGCCTAGGCCAAGCCAAGGTCCTTGATAAAATAAGACCCTTATTTTATTTACACAACATTGCCTTGAACAATTTTGTGAAATCAAAAGAAACTTGGTAATTAATTTTGTTTCATTGAATCAGCATTACGTCTGTGACAAAAATTTCAGACAAAAAAGATTTGAGAAGCCTGGCAACAAGCTCTCTGGAACAGATAATACGAACAGGGAGTTCCCAGATTATTTTATGATGTCCTGATGGAGCATTTGAGAATCAAACTTATTCTGGGTTTCTCCAAAAATTTAAAGTGTTTTTCAGTTTTCAAGTGATCAAATTTTTTTCAGCAAAAATACCTAGTTGTCGATAGGTATTGTATATTTTCCTCACAAATCATGATACATATCAAACTTTTAAAAGAAATTCTCAGTCTGACTATATCACTTAAAGAGAATCTCCCATGGACATTTAAACCTAAACTATTTACAGGCAAAAAATACCCCGAAACACAAAGATCTCCCAACTTGTAAAGGCTGATTATTAAAAAAATCAAGACCCAGACTATTGGTGATATTTCAGTCTTTGGCTCAGAATTTGCAGGAATCTTCAAATAGATATTTATTGACCCTTGCGGATCTCGCTGAGAGCGAGAATAGGGCTTTAATGGCAAACTTGTTATCTTAAAGCAGATTTACTCCTAGGTGTGCTTCACTGGAACAGAGCAACATTTTGATCAGCAGATAGTGGCATAAGCTCTGTGGAAAAGAAAATATTTTAAACTTGCGCATAAAAACTGATGAGTTGATGTACTGAACTCTGTAATTTGACAATATGAGTTTAATGCCAGAATATGAAACTACCTTGGCAATCTGTGAGAAGTACCAGATACATCTTCATTGGATCTTTGTTTTTGCTTGAATATGGAAAAAATAAAGTTGCTGTGCAGCCTTACTCTTCTGAATTTTCCAGAAGGGCAAACAACATCCATTTGTCATCCCTCAGTCACAAGATCCCAACAGATGCGTGGAGTCATTAGGAATAAAAGGTTTCCTTTAGCACCTCTTGTAGGGCAGATCAGAGCACAAAGGAAAGAAACAACATTCAGCGTGCACTTAGTCCTGGAGGGTGGATTAACAGCATTAGAGAAGGAGAATTGTCAACTAAGTCACCAAAGAAGAGAGCACATCTCTTTGCTTCTGCTGCTGCTATTTTACAAGTTGACCTCCACCCCAGCTCTTTTCACAGCAGCAGGTTTGACAGATGAGCGATAATGAGAGCCCAGATAGTGCACAGAACAGACTGCTGCTTGAGCAGCACAAAAGCTACTCATCACACATAGCACTCGCCAGGCAACTCTCAAAGGATGAAGCAATTCCAGTCCTTTGATCATTATTATTTTTTTTTTAAACAGAGCAAGCGGTATAAAGCTGGGACACTTTCAAAAGCATAAACTGTGGTCTGCTCTACTCTTCCCTTTTTCCTCACTCTCCTTTCCCCACTGCTGCTCTGTGCGAGACAGACTGCATATATTAAACTTTGATAAATGGCAAATAAATCTTGCTGTTCACAGAATGACTGAGGAGTTAAGTTCACTTCCACAGCAATATCAAACTGTCTGTCAGGTAATTTATCAACAACAAATTTGTAAGAAATTTTATACAACGGCATACACACTAACACATTAAAGACACATACACCTAATTAGACAAAAGACATTACAGTAATGTGTCTCTTGTTTATTTCCTCATGCTTTAGACATTTGACCCTTTTGCTAGGTTTCTAGTATTTAAAGATCCAAGCCACACTTTCACATCTTGGAGAGGAAATATTCATGTTATGCATGACTGCTGTGCTTTCTCCGGCAGACTGAATGCGTTCACTTATCTTTTCCAAAGGGTGGCATCATTTTAGTGCTTGATTCATTTTACGTTGTAGTTCACATTTTGAAGCAGTGTGCAAACTTTAATCCTTACAGTGTCCTCTTGAGAACCAAGAGGAAACGTTATCTCTTTTTTTCAGATAGAGAAACAGAACTTTCACACACACCCACCACTCAAGATGCAGCGGCTTAGGAAATTATTGCCTATCAGCTATCTCTGGTAATACCGTGAGCCTCATTGAGCCTCTCTTATAATTACTTAAATCTCAGTGAAAGATATCTAAATCAAGGTACTGTTTCTTTAGATATGGCATAAGCTAAAAATACAGTACCTGCATGCAATCGCGGAGATTCAGCTGTAATTATGTCATCCCATGTGTGCATATTTGCAGAATGAACTATGTAAACTGTTTTCAGCAACACCAGCATCCAACGGTTCGGCTCAGCTCACTGCTGGGAAAAGTCTAACCTAAACTGCTGGACTTTGCACTCAAACTGCTGAACACCTGGGTACTTCATGCCAATTTTGCTGCAAGTGAGCTCTGAAGAGAAATGGCAACATTATTCTGTAGGTTCGCAGCATCCTAAGCTAAGCCACTGCAGGGATTTGAGCTTTGACTCGTACGTGCACCGAGTGATTCGGCTTTTCCCAATACCACAAAATTAATTATTACTAAAGACAGAATCAGAGTTAACCAGTCTGAATTTAATATTTCATTGCAAAAACATCTTCAAGTTGATTCTATACTATTCAGGACTTTACAGAGAGCCAAAGTGCACATTTTCTCGTGTCTTCCAGTAAATGAGTAAAACTTTCAGAAGGTATAACTGAGCTTTCTTCTATACCAATTTTTCCTGTGGAGAAGAAAATAAATCTTCTCCATGAAATTATAATTTATACAACTGTTTTATAGCTATTTTAAAAGGCTGGTATATTTTGATTTCTGGAAATAACAACAAAGATGCAAGTTCTATTGTAGAAGGCTTGATACAAACCTTCTACATAATCCTTTGTTACATGAAGAAAAGTGATCAAAGTAGATTTTTATATTGTAGCCTCTCCAGTCTGTGGGTCTATCCATACAGAATTTTGACAGTAAGGCATTGCCACCATAGCTTATATATGACATATAAAAAAATAGAGAGTGATTAAATAAGGCAATATAGTATAATGACTGTACCATATAAACATATGTTTAAACAAGAAAGCAAGTCCTGTGAATTCTTGGAATAAGTGAAGAGAGGGTGAGGGAAGGTGCAATGACTGCATCCACAAATATGTTTATCAGAATACCAAGGACAGAATGAGATTTATATTCTGACTTGCACAGAAATATGAAGTGAACTGATCTATATTTATTAACATGCAGAACACATGCGAAGTATAGAATGTGCTGCATATGTTTTACAGTGTAATAAATAAAGGCATAGGCACTGCTTCACCATAAAAGATGTTGAGGATGGATGTCATAAGGCATTTGTAGAACACCATGTAAGAGGCAGAACTTTTTTATACAACTGAAAATTGAATGCCATCTAAAAGGACAGAACAGCCCTACAGCAAATTGACCCTTAGAGAACTGCAACCAAAACGTTACAGCTGATGAAATCAAGCCAACATTAGAGTCAGCAAAGAAGCCAGTCATAGAAACCACCAGAACCATGCCTATGGAGGTTTTTTTCTGTTGTTTTCTTTTTCTCAAGGTTACTTTCAAGGAAATATAGTTATATGTGCTGCATACAGTATACATAGGCAGAGGACGGATTTTAATTTTAGGAAAGAGAATCAGGTGTGAATAGAAGAGTAAACAAAAATGGTACACTTCTTAAAGCAATTCCTGACTTCACGTAACAAAGTAGTAGGAGAAAGTGAGAAATAGAATTGGACTAAGACTTAAAACTATTAATAGGGTTTAAAATAGTGGGGATGTTGTTTTCGTGTTGTGGTGGTTTTTTTCTCAAGCGTAAGAAAGTTAAAGGATAAGATAAAATCTGAATTTACAGAATATATATTATGCAAGACTTATCCAATATTTTTCTATATAAAATTATTGGATTTTTTTCTAAATCAGGAGTTGAAATAGAGGTCATATAATTGTATCTCACGAAGTTGTTTTGAACAGGTCCATATTAGAAATTATTTGTTCTTATTGACAAGATGAGGTTTTGCTTAAGAACAGCATAGTATGAAATAACCTACTGGTCTTCAGGAATGACCTGTACACAAAGGAGTAGGAAGTTCTGTAGGACCTACATAATATGAAAGAGAATAAGGATGTCATCGAAGGTGGAAGGAAGATTCTTCAAGACTGAAGTTACAGAGATAAACTTGATAATAAAATTTTCAAATGCATGCATTTAGAAATTAAGAATTTTTTTTAAAAGCAGAATCCATCTGTTGGAAGAAGCAAAAGAAGATATCCTGTCGTATTTGTCAATATCGTATATCTGAAAAAAAAAAACAAACAAGTGTGATTCTGAATGAAATTCACATATAAGGTATTTGTAGTAGACAGAGTGAAGTTTTAATACCGTTTGAGAGGACACTGAGATAATTCTGAATTCTGGTTACAAACTTTGGTTTTGCACAAAGAGAATCTCTGTTGTTTCGTTCATCAAACCTGATAAAGGGGCAAAAAATTTTACTACACTGGTTGGCAGATTGCAGAGCCAATTATATAGGAGAACACTAAAGATATTTATATTTGTATGAGTTCAAATAAGCATATGTTTGCTTTCCCTGTAAAGCATGGTGGGTGGATATGAATCAACTTCAGACAGATGATCTGGTCAACTTTAATTCCTCCTGTGTTTACTGTTACAGATTACAAGTTTCTGGCTACATATTGTTTTTTCCATAGAACTCCTGCTACATTCAAGGTACACAATGAATATTAGCACTGAATGAGCAACCACACTATTAAAAAATGTTTTTTATCCTCAGTCAGGGTGTATTTCCATGTATTACTTACTTCTCATCATTCAATCTTTGCACTAAATACAGAACTATTTACTTCCACCTGTGCTTCTCCATTGTATATTCATTCAAAGGAATATTTCACAAAAATCAATCAAATTATCTTTTATAAGACCCTATCAATGGATTCCATGTATTTCAGAGGCTGAGTTGCAGGAAAATAGGAAACACCCATCAGTTACCCAAAAAATGCTGGAGTTTAACATTCAGGTCCCCAAATACTACAACCATAAAACTTCCTGCTCTGTAGATTCCACGTCCCGATTTTCTAACAAACAAAGGAACAGTCCTCTGTCTAATAGCCTTAGCTATTATAAAGCTATGATTCATTCCATACCACAGTCTCCATTCTTGCTGAATGAGGCATGACTCCTGTGAAAGATTACTTTGTGATTATGTGATAAAGAACCACAATACATAAACAGAAAAAGGTTGTACAAAAAAATCGAACAAGCCATCTTGTTCCACTATTTCCTAACTTGAACGTTTCCCATAGAAATGTAAAATTCATAACATATATGTATAAATTATCTGAATCTTAACTGGTGTCCAGGAAAACACTGTAGCTTTCCCTGAAGTGGAAGGAAATTTTCCTTCCAGAATTGTTTGATATTTGCATTGTATTTAGAATTCTTTTGTTAGTTGAGCGTAGGTGACTACATTCAAGTATGAAAAAGCATTTGAATTTTAAGAAAGGAATGGGAAAATCATCAAATACAATATACAGTAGTAGTTAGTCATTAGTGAGTTAACACTCAAAGTCCATATTAATCCTTGGAGGGCAAAATTCATTTCCATGGGGAAACTAGCTGAGGTCTGAGTACTAAGAATCAATGAGCCTCAGAGCTACATAATGTTATTAGTAAAGACACCAAATTCAGATACAGTATTTTTTCCAGGTATGTCCAATTAACATGCAGCGTGAACAATGGATAAATGGGACTGATCAATATTTTCTGTCAAATTTGTTTCTCTGTGTATAATTGCTTTTTACTAAACAGGGTGGTTTTTGTCACATAGTATATGGTTTCCTAGAAAGTGTGAGGATTTTTTTTTTTCTTATGGACCAAATCAATGTACAAAATATTCAGGTTTGAATGCCGTGATGTAATGTATCAACTAAATAAGTTTCACCATGATACAATGTATCAATTAGGTAAGTCTTAGTTTTAGTTTTTAATCACAGTTCAGAGATGCTTTCTATTGATGAGAGAGAAAAACACAGTAATGCGCTTATACAAGAGTTGAGAGATAAAACCATATGAAAGAAAGCCACTGATGAGCACTTTTTTGTGGGGCATTCGCAACCCAGTCAGAGTTTGCATCATATGAATAATTTACAGAAACATTGTCCACTAAGAAATGTCTTAGTTTGTGTATACTGCTACAGTTAAGAAAAGACATTCACCTACATGTTCATTACCTTCACTGAAATTGTCTGCCAGTAATTCCCCAACTGCCTAGATTTGTTTCATCACTATACAGTTCAAATGCCCTGCCGATGTCTGAAAGCAGCAGGATAGATGTAGAACAGAGTTTATCATGTAGAAAAAGGAAGATATTTCGAGATGCCTGTGTTCAAAAAGGGCATCCTTCTGGTGAGTAAAAGCACTTTCAGGTAGAATGAATTAGCCTGCTATTGCAAGCATACTGGCCCTAGGAATTTGTCTGGGGAGAATCACATCACTAAATGTGGATTTAACTGATGCTGTGCTTTTTGAACTGGGTTAAACTCTTGGTACAGAAGAATATAGAAGGAGGAGAGATTTCTCTGCCCCCATCAACTCTCCTTCCCCTATGCTTACATCACTAGCGATTTCCAGTTTTCAATTCTCATCTAGCTAAAATTTGGAGTAAAAAAAAAAAAACCCACAAAAAACCCCACCTTACACTCTCATGCCGCCATCTACCTCTTAGCCTGACCATTATTTTCCTCCTCATACTTCCTCATGCACTTAGTGTAATCCCATTATTTCTTCCTTTACCACTTCTCTCAAAACTCATTAAGTCTATACTTTCTTAAAGAATGATCCTTCCTCTGAACTAACTTTAAGAATTCAGTCTTGTCCTGAAGTCTACAAAGAATGCAAGAAGAAAAATAACACATTCAAACTAATGATCAACAGGTCTTTCTAACCAAAAAGCCTGTTGTTCATTGATAAACTCAAGCCTTTGGCTTTTTTAGGGAAAGCTGCTGCTGGTCTCACAGTCATTACCATTTTGAGGGAGAATAAAAAGGAATCTCTTGCAAGTAAATCCTACATATCAGTGGAAAATGGAAGTGCAAAATACATTAAAACCTATTAAAATTTAATAAACTAATAGAAAGAGAGGGAATAATAACCCACTAGTAAAGTGAAAGAAAAAAATAAAGAGAGAGTAAATGCAGTTGCTTTTTTTTTCATTCCTGAAGACAGCAGGCCTGGAAAAAAGAGGGGAGTATTTCAAATTATTGGAATGTAATGAAAAATTCAGTGGCTCAGTGCTGCAATGCCTCAAAGTGAGCAATTACTAAACAAAAGTTTAAAAATTTTAGCAAAAGTTTGGGAAGCTGTGACATAGCTGTGACAAAGGTGAGAATTTTATAAATCCAAAGACAGCAGTATGTTACCATGGTTAAACTGTTCTTATACGTAGCAGAAGTGTACTTTCTGTGGGAAATTAAGGATTTACCCAGGTCAGTGCAAATATAACCTTAAACAGGTTATTTATTTCTGAAATTTTGCAATTAGACCTTCTATTGTCATTAACTAAGCCAATATCTTTGCTATTTGTAATGATAGTCCCTGAAATCATGCAGTCAGAGTCCCAAAGGCAGGCTTAGTTTTGTGTATTGGGGGTTTTTCTATTCAGATCCCCATAGTAACAAACATATTCCAAAATACTCTTGAAACTGCAACATTAACATCTTGCTTTAATACTTGCAAAGATTAGGATTAATTTCAAATAGAAAAGCTTATGTTCCTTAACTTACCTAAAATACAAAGGAGCTGAATTCTTCCTGCACAGTAAAGGCACCTTAGTGCAAAAGTCTTGGAAGTAGTTTGGGGCATCTGCATTGCATTGCAGCATTGCTTTACAATCTTATTTTAGGAACTGAAGAGGAAGAAGTTGCTTGCTTTTGCTTAGCTCTTAGTTTTCATACTTAGGTAATTTGATATATACATTAAAATTGTGTCGTGTGAGGCAGTTATTTAAAAATCTCATTAGAAATACTTCGATGTTTCAGCAACAAAGTTACAAATAAAGGGTTGTATCAATAAATATTCATTCTATCAGGGAAAAAAATGGGTTAGAGATTCTAACTGGCCTTTGCAAGTAGAAATACAGGGCTAAACAGCTTATAGAAAGTCAGTGATATACTTGAGAAAGGGATCTTTAAAGTCCTTTAAGGACTATTTCTATGGCGTTGTGGTCTGATTTTGCTAGAAACCCTAACTAGCTTTCAAACTTGAGCCTTCAAAGAACAAAACAATTCCATGAAGTTGTGATTTTCCTCAAACAGTTTTACATTTAGAAAAGGGTAGGATCAACTGCCAGATTATGATCTATTGTTTCCTTTAACCAGGCCTATTTTCAGAGTTTCCATCCCTGAAACAGATGGATGTCTGCTCAACACTGTTATTTATCTGAGCTCCTGTGCTTCTAGGATTTCAGTTTCCTCTGGAGTTACAAAGGAAACTCAGGTTACATTTGGCTAGACAGATCTCCCAATCAACAGCAAGAGAGATACTTCTCGAACCATGGGCCTAGGTTAGGAGTGGTATATGAATTGTTGCATCCCTGCTAAGACTGTTTCAGGCTATGGAAGGGGGGAGATGGGTGAGGGAAGTGAGTTTCTTTTGCAGTGAAGTAGGTGTGAAGCAGTATTCACAAACCAGCAATGGTGTAAGTATTTACATGAGCCAGCAGTGTGCCCAGGTGGCCAAGAAGGCCAACAGCATCCCAGCGTGTATCAGAAAAAGCATGACCAACAGGACTAGGGAAGTCATTGTCCCTCTGTACTCCACACTGGTGAGGCTGCACCTTGAATATTATGTTCAGTTTTGGGCCCCTTACTACGAGAAAGACATTGAGACACTGGAGTGTGTACAATGAAGCTGGTGAGGGATCTGGAGCACAAGTCTTATGAGAAGTGGCTGAGGGAGATGGGGTTGTTCAGCCTGAAGAAAAGGACGCTGAGGGGAGACCTCGCTCTCTACAACTACCAGAAAGAAGGTTGTAGAGAGGTGGGGATCGGTCTCTTCTGCCAAGTAACAGGCGACAGGAGGAGAGGAAATGGCCTCAAGGTGCACCAGGGGAGGTTTAGGTTGGATATTAGGAAAATTTTTACTCTGACAGGCTGCTCAGGGCAGTGGTTGAGTCACCATCCCTGGAGGTATTTAAAAGACATGTAGATGTAGTGCTGAGAGACATGGTTTAGTGGTGGTTTTGGCAGTGTTAGATTAATAGTTGGACTTCATAATCTTGAACGTCCCTTCCAACATAGGCAATTCTATGTTTCTATGATTCTATTTAAATCACAGGTGTTTTGCAGCAACATGCTTTCTTTTTCCCCAGACTAGAGGATGCATGCTAACATAGGCAACCAATGGATTCAGTTGAGATGTGCCTGTTACTAGCATTACATCACGTCTGTTATTTCTGAGTGTTGCACATCTCACTCTCAGCTTGAGGGGAGACCAAATTAAGGACAAGAAGGTTTGACCATCTGAATTGCATGCAAATTATGGAATTAAACTCTTGACTTCAGAGTATGTCTGATCAACATGAGCCTAGATGAGAGCATCTCCTCGGGGATACTGCGACTCTCCACTGCTCCAGCTTAACTACTTTCAGCTCACAGCCTTATAAATTTACCTATGACTCTTCATTCCTGCTTATTCCTGTCCAAACCACATATGTGGTGTTAATGGAGAAATTATTGGCAAGCAGCATCCCAAAGAAGTCTTTGTTTCTGAGTCAGCCATGAAGAGACCCCTTTTAATATCCTGTGACTTTGCTTTTGCTTGTCCAGACATCCTTACCCAGCTGTCCAAGAGAACTCACTGTTGGACACTGCAACATTTAACAACCCAAACTTAGACTGAATTTTAACAAAAACTGCACAGTATCATGTTAACTGAATTGCATGCAAAGACTGGCCCTTATGTTCATTTGCCTTCAGTTGCCAAGAAATGTTGGCAGAACCTCCTGCCCCTTTGGGTTTATCTCCATCTGGATGTCCAGCAAGACTTTTCTCACTTTTAACCAAAAATTGTCAAAAGTGTACTTAAACTTTTAGGACCATGGGTTTGAAACATACAAGTTTTCTTAAATTAGTATGACAGCTTTAAATATGCCTGCTGAAAAGACAGTGAAGAGCTGATATGCAAACCCAATGGAATCTCACTGAAAGCCAGGCAGAAAGAGAAATAATTTTCATCATATAGTTGTAAAGAGATATTTTATTACTTCTGTGGGATATTAACCAATTCATAGTAAGGAGGGGGTGCAGTAACAGATAGGAGATTACCTTGTACAGATGCAATCTGACTTGAGCCTACAGAGAATTTGCATTTTATAATTATTTTATTTATATTATTTATATAATAATA
>VXAK01013567.1:58399-99034 GCA_013399435.1 Arenaria interpres
TGTAAAACAATGCAACTTGTCTTCTTCTTGCATGTAACTCATCTCCCTTATGCAAAACAGATTTTGGAAGGATAGAATTGTCAGTTATCTACAACTTTATGTTTTATTCGCCACCTTATCCTCTCCATGTCTTGTTAAGCAGCTTCCTTCCTGCACATGTTCAAAGATGCCCACTGTTCAAAGCTTTCTTGCTGCACATTTGGGCATATTTTGGTTTGCACTTGGATAAGATATCAATAACACCTTTCAATTTTTCATCTTTCAGCTGGGGATTTAGGAATGCTTTACATCCTTTACAAACACTTTACTGTGCTTTGCAAAGATGAGAAAACGTTTTACAGATAGGGTGGTGGAAACTGGAACTGGCCAGGTGACTTCTCTGTGGTCAGAGTCTGAGTACAGTGAAAAGAAACATAGTCTTTCAGCCTAGTTCTTTGTTCTATTCATCAAGGTTTTCCTACCGTCCTCAGAGAATTCAAGCCTAAGAAATGTACTGCCACACCGTATAATCTGTGTATTTCTCCATTTGCTTTCAGCTGAGCTGGATGTGATACATAACTTGTCTGTGCTGGTCAACTTTCAGCTGAATTGCTGTGACTTTAAATATCTTTCTCCACCAGCTTTTCTCAGACTAATGTTTCAGTGTCATCAACCAACAAGCAAAACATATCTCAAACTAACTATAATTTCTCTATTCTACTTCCTGCATATCCTCAAGCCCTCCTGAATAAATTTCATTAAGAAATTCAATTTGAGAGAAAGGGTGAACGGAGGAAAAAATGAGCTTTGTCAAAAACCTAATCTCTGGAGAAGAATAACCCAAAATGTACTTAAAAAAAACCTCTGAAAATGTAACACCCAAAAAGATCAAAAGATCCAAATTAGTTTCAAATGCATCATTAAATGTCACTATTTTCTACTCGGAAGAAACACAGATGTGTTACACTTTTGTGGAGAATATGAAAAGACATTAAGCCACTAGGACATGAAGTGACCAAATTTGCCATATTGTGTTCATTTAGGGTCACCTGCATTACTATAAAGATATGGGCAAATGAAAGGGTAGGAATCAACTATAAATTAGTTGTCAGGGCCCTGAGGGCACTAACATCACCATGGCCCTGCCTGACCACCCCAGGTCTCTGTATGACCCTGGTTCCTCTCATCAGGCTTGATCCTGACCCCCACTGGTGGGCCAACAGCCCTGTCTGGCCTTAACCCAGCCTGGTCCCCAGGGAGGTTGTTGACGTCTCTGTCCTCTCACTGTTCTGCTGATAAATGTAGACAAACTGTTCTTAGAAATTAGTGCTCTACACAAAACTTCAACCAATGCATGTGACAACTTCAGAACTCTCTCAGAAGGCAGACAGGCAATAGAGCAGTGCAGGACAGTGCAGAACTTAATGCATGTTGCTTGTTTAGCAGCTAAGGCTAAATGCCACCAAACTGAACCCAGTTATCTGTCCTAGTTTACACTGGAATTTCACTTGGGTCATGGCAGGGGATGTCTGCATGTCAAAATGAGAGTGCAATGAGAGATATCCAGCTGAGACAACCATGTAACCTGGTAGAAGGAAAGCCCCTCTGGGTACAAGCTGACAATCCTGCACCTGCACTTGTGGCCTGTTAAGATCTGAGTGAAGTGGTGTTCTGAAATTCAAAGTTATAAATCCATTTCAAAATAGGAAAAGGTATTGAAAGAACCTCTCTACTAATAAAAAGAGAAAGAGGGGCTGAAAACTGAAGATACCTGAGGTAGCAAAAAGAACCGAGATAGAGCAAAGGATTACCTTGTTAACCAAGGTAATACTACATGAGATAAATCTGGACAGGAGAGAGTAAAATATTTAAAGGAGAGTCACAAGTGAATGAAGAAGTAGGTTGCTTGTTTGCTACTGCTGTATATAAAGGAAAATTGTTGATAAGCAAAAAGGTAGAAATCCTTTTCTGTGAAAAAATATGGGTTTAAATTCTTGAGAGATGAGGTTGAAATTGTAGCTTTGGATGAGAAGCACTACTTTTCATGGGAAAGAAGTTCATAAAAGCCAGGACATTTTGGAGCCAAAATCAGCTCATGGACATCCAGGCTGATTGGTTCCAATGGCTTGTCAGTAAGCTCTTGAGCCAGCAATAACAAGAATTGATCATCAGTTCCTCTGATTAACCAGGCAAACGTTGAAGTCCTTCAGCCACGCAGCTGATAAAATTATTCAGGTGGTAAATGTGATGCTCAGAGATCTCCAGCTCCCTATTGGGATCTAGAAGGAAAGAAAACTGGTGTCAATGGAACTTGGAAATGACTATCAAGCCTGCACCTGGTGTCCAGGTTATGAGGAAATGGGAGTTCAGAGAGGTAAGTTGTCTCCTAAGGAAGTAGATTTCCATTCAGTTAATATTAATATAAATCATTTCAATTCTGTTAAATCAGCATTTTCCCCATGACAATCTCTTCTGTCAGAAAACTTACAAACAGCAGCAAGAACAACTGAGACTCTGCAATTTCATCTTTGTGGTATTTGTTCTGAGGTTCTTGTGAGGAAGGCCTTGTCACAAAACATGGTGGGACTTTGAAGTAGAAGAGAAATTATCTAGGCACCAGAGAAAGAAATATTAAACAGGTAAAAAGATGGGTTATTTGGAAACTGATGGGTGGGAGTAGAAACGAAATTAAAACCCCAAATCTGTAGTACTCAGATTTTTTTTTTTAGCCTAGAGCCTTATTGATTGACTTTCTTGAGGGGTTGAGCTGTCAGCAGCATAATGCTTTCCTTTGCAGGAAAAGAATTCACAGACTTTGTAGGTACAAAGCAGATTAGAGATACAAAGAAAAAGGCGATGTTTTCTGATGAATGTTTTTCCTTGCTGCAGTTTTCACTTGCTACAACACAAAGAGCAGGGTGCACAAGGTTATATGGAAATAAATGTCAGCTTAGTTCTTACTAAATGGGAATAGGAAGGAAAACACCATTGCAAACGTCCATGCAAGTGATAAAAACGACATCCACATTTGCAGCAGTGAATGGATGAAGACACACAAAATATTTAAGTGTGCAAAACAAGGAGAGCTGTGGATCTGCAGATCCTGTGCTTTAGAGGTGTTTTGTCAAGAAGACCATTTTGCACCAAACTGCTCCTGTGTCAAGATGTTCAACTCCTTGACATGATTTTTTGCCATAATCTGGTAGGCTTAATCAAACAGAAACGTGAAAATTAGGCCACATCTTCTGAACCTGTAGCTTTTACACTGAAAAATTGATCTAAGGAATTTAAGAGCAGAAGAACCATAGAATCACTACTAGGTTGAAGTAAAATGTTAAATGTTGCTCTTTTTTTCAGCCACAAAATTGTATATGACTGCTCCTGAGCTGAGAGTATATTGTTGCACATGGCAAGCACAGCACAGTGACATGGAACGCTATCTTTCTATTTAAATGCCTTTAAAAAAACCCAAAAACATATGTGAGACAAACATTAAAAAACCCCTCAGACAATCCTCAGATGTGTACTACAGAATTACAGCTCCACTTTAGCACAACAATCCAGTTATCTTGATACGTTTTCCGCATTTTGAATTTCAGCTGGATAGAGGGAAGGTTTTATAGCAGGTGGGAGAGAAACAAAGCAGGAAGCAGGAGAGATGTGTTAGGTCAGATTATTTTTAAGTGTCAGTTCTCTTTTCTTCTTGTATCAACAGTTTCCATGTTAAATGCAGGATCAAAGAGTCTCTCTCCAAATATATGTAAATGCTATCATATGGATGAATGCTATAAACTGGGTTCTATCATTCAATTGTAATTTGCTTTGTGATTCCACATGTTGGACAAAATATACATCCCTGGACAGGTTTCTATGTGGGTGTATACCTACAGGTTTCCTTAGATACGTTCAATCTGGAAATTCTGTTGAGGAAGAAAATAAAAAAAGGCATCAGCACTTTGCTTGAATTTCCAAATATATAGCAGCCTGGGCTACCTCTCCATGAAGGCAGTTTGATGGCCGTATGTCCCCAGTAAATGACCACAGCTTAGGCACAGATTGGTTCTAAAGCATGCATACTGTATGTTCAGCAACCCGGGACGCGTGCTGTACTGAGCACTTACAGGCTACCTACCCAACGTATGTCTATTCCATTTACTCCGGTATATCAGATTCCCTGTCCAAGTGCGAATGCATATATGTTTCTGCCAGGGCAATCCTTGCCAATATTTCATTTTATAGGATTCCATATTCATCAACTACCCAACACCTGGCTGATAAAAGACAGAAAAATTTTGATTGTAAAAGGGTTCCACTTGGATATTGTAAATATTTTTAGACCTGAGAAAATGCTAATTTGCCATGTACTTTAAAACAAACTAAATCCACTGAGCTTCCCAAATGTGTACCACTAAAATTAATAGATATTCGCATCAGGTTTACAATGTAGATATATGGTTGGAAACACCAATAACTACTGAAAACCTGTCCTGACTAATGATGTTATTTTTTCTGCCATTTGAAAAAATACAGGGCATAAATATCCAACAGAAACAAGATATTTTTGTTTTTAAATGTTGAAGGAAAAAAAAATATGGAAAGGAAGACTCTTTTCTTTCCTTTTGCTCTTTGATTCAGCTTCTTTTAGTTACAGATTTTTTCCTTCAGTTAAATTCTTTCCCCTTCAGTCTGAGTCATCTCAAAATCCTTTACTAAATTGTGATTTTTCTTCTCCCCTCTTCTTTGCTCTAATGAAATTATTTTTCTTCCATCCCCTTTTAGCTTATTCTTTTTTGTTCCAATATTTCCTTGAAGAACGTCCCTTCCTGATTCAAGTCTTATCCTTCCTCTTCTCATTTCTCTCCCTGCCTGAAAAAGGTTCTGTTATCTATACTACTCATATAATTGTGGGCTGAGAAATTGTTGGATCAGGCAACTACCTTCACCATTTCTTTCATGTTGGCTTAACCTTCCTTATCTGTCCCTAGCTGTGATGGAGTGAGAGGCATTGAGAATACAAACCAGATCTGATGAGGGGTAATGAGAAGAAGATGAATCCTATTCAGCACAGCAGCCACTAAACACCATTGTACAGAAGTGAAGAAATTGCAGCAAAAAACCATTGCTTCCTGCCTAACAGTTCTGTTTCCACACAGGGTTTCAAGCAGAGCTCTGAAACAGCCTAATGACAGAAACAAAGGACAAGATTCATTTCAAATACATAATGTGTGCTCAACCCACTGTTAAAAACAAAGTACTTGGGAACTCATCCTTTCATTACTGGCTTGCAGTTTGCTGCTTCTGTTTCAGACAAAGCTTGAAAGCTTGTTTACATTCCCAGCTACAACCACAGTAAAAGTTATTTTCCTTCTCACTACAAACTTTGCCTCTGTCATTATCTCATTCCTTTTTTGTTTTGCTATTTCTGACTGCCACAGTATAGTTAGTTGAAACTTATACAAGCACTGTAACCTGTTGGACCTCAAAAGAAAAACAGATTTTGAAAATATTTACTACAAACCAGCGTACTGCAGGACCAGTGGACCAATCCAGTGTTATAGTAGCCCTCATTTAGGTGCAGTTCATCCAGTCTCACTTCTTGGGAGTGCTGGGACTGTTAATCTTTGGGTAAAACACATTTACTCTAATGGTGCAGAATTAGAGAAATTAGAATTAGAATTAACTAGAATTAGAATTAATTAGAATTAGAATTAGAATTAAATCCTAAAAAAGACCCCCAGGAGCGTCTCTTTCAGGTATGCAGAATGAGGCGGCAGTGAGCACACATTAAGCTAAACATTGGTAATAAAAAAGAAGAATCATCATTTCAGAAGTGTTATAGCTGAAGTAAGGACTGGGAAGGAAAACAAGGATTGAGGTGACAGGCTTAACTTTTTTGTAGTGTATGTTATAACTATTCCTGCAATATACATGACCACACACCATTCAAAGGCCCCTCTAATAACCAAAAAAATAGACAAGGTAAGGAAAAAATTCAGTGGGATTAAAAAAACCACTTTATTTTAATATTATTTTAATTTAAATTTTATTTAAATTTATTTTAATATTATTTTAATAATACAATTTAAACAGAAAATTTTATAGCTTTCAGACTGATACAAATTTGTATATAATAAAAAATCACATAAAGCTGATAATACTATATAATTTGAGGCTTTCACTTCTAACCATTAGCTTTTGGAGTTTCAGGGATGCATGTGGTGTTCCAGAATGTTTACAAGAATAAAATGAGAAACTCGTATAGGAGGTAAATTTGTAAGATTGTTTTCTTAATTAACAAAAAAATTTGCTTGTGAAATGTAAATTTGACAAATAGAGCATTGTAAGGTTCTTACAATTAATTGGGAAAATCAGGTACATAAAAGATACTTTTTGTTTGTAGCTCAAAAACCAGCATCTGCCCAATTAGCTTCAGGAACAAATTTGAAAAGAATAAAGCTGCTCAGGATGCACAATCAAATTCAGTAACTGTGTGATTCGTAATGCCCCTCGGCAAACTGTTGTTTGCTATACGTACGTCAAGAGTTAATTTTCCTGCCACTTTTAAGAAGCTGGGGTTTTTAATCATTTATTATTTCTAGTACCACAGACCCCGGGAATTGCAGTTAAAGATTAGGCATCTCTGCTGGGTGCTGTACACGAATCAGAAAGACAGTGCGTACTACCGGTTTACAAGAAAAAGACCCAAGGATGCTGACAAGGGAAGACAAAGAAGCCGTTAAACAATAGCATTCAACAGGGTAAGCAGTAGGGCAGAGCACTCTGAAGCATCTTTGTCGTCAACAGCTTCTACAAACCTCTCAGCCGTGGTAAGTTCTATGCAGGGATGAGAGGAAGGTTACATGGTACCTGCATGAGCTCTTTTAAAGCATAAAGGGCGCTGTGGGAGAAAGCAGAAAGGCATGGTTTGAAAATCAAGGAAATGAGTGACAGAGGATGCTTCTGTGGGTTACGCAGACACGGGAGTCAGTCTCTAGGATCTCAAGCTGTGAGAAGAAGTAAAGCTCAAGGTGAAGAAAGACTGTAAAAACCTTGAAAACAAAGGCAAATAACTTCTGATGTAATAAAGAAGTGGGAACTTTAGGAAGCTGAAGAGAGGGGCCATTTGCTCACAGTAATAAATCAGCAGAAATATCTACACAACAGCATTCTGGAAAAAGCAGCAAAAATTGTGTTTTGAGGGGAAATAAATAAAAAAGATCTCTCATTCATTTAAACACAAGATAAATAGACTCTTTGGGAAAGGTATTGTCTGCTAGATGAATTATGCAGAAAAAGTCTACAAGAATCGGACACAACCTGGGCATGAGAAACTGGACATGGTGTCTAGATGGCAGACCTACAGAAAGCCAGAATAGCGATGTTTTACACAGTAATGGAAAAAGAATGAAATGGGAAAGCTGGATTGCAGAGGAAGATTAGGAAGATACAGGGACCTTTCACCATAAGTCATCCTTCTCATGCAAAAGTTACACAATAACCTGTGATCTCTGTACCAATAAATAGCGTCTGACCATGAATATCTTGCTCAGGTCACTTGAGTTACTTGTAGAGTACAGGATTATTTGTCTTGAGAAAAGTTAGTAGAATCTGGCTTGTGACAAGAGAATATTTGGACCATAAATATTTATTTATAAATAAAACGTCATTTAATCCATCCCATATAGGTCTAAAATGACATCTGAAACAAATTAAATCCCTTTTAAATTTCAAATAATTTTTGCTCCCTAGCAATAGCACCAAAACAGCACTGTTAGTGAAATCTTACAATGAAAGCTGAAACACTGAACTTAGTAACTGTAATTGTTGTATGCTCTGAGGTCATCTAATACGGTCCTTCCAAGTACTTCATGGATGGAATGATGTTAGAGAGGGAAGTTCAATTATATCCTTACCAGATGTTCTAACAGACTTTCTCTACTTAAAAGGAAATTATAAACAGACCGTTTAAACTCCCAAGACTGACAAATAGCATTTTTTAAAATCCAACAAATCAATCTTCTAACATGTACTTTAATTCTTCTGATAAATATATGGTTGGACTTCCAGTCTGTTAAATTAAATATCTGAGGACCCATAGTCTCCTTTTTAGAATGGGGAACAAAATAACCATATATGCATAAATTTAAATATCTATATAAATATTCAAATAATTATATATCCCTTCACATGTATATGCATTTATATGAGACCCATTTACATAAATGAGAGACATATACAGCACAGATATTGATACAAAAATTTTGTTATATAGATATAACTTGTCTACAAATTCATCTATATAGGTCTGTGATCATAGTAATAGAGCATTCTAGAATCACACATTTTTACTATATAGTTTAAATCTAAAGCTTACATCTAGATCTCTTGGAAAAGCCTCCTATCTTCACTATTTGCTTCATTAAGATTATGATTCGACCCTAAGTTTACATGGCACTAAAAGATGCCATGAATATGAGGTTTATCTTTAACCAATAATGTTGAACACAGCCAGTCACATTTAAACAGATCTAATGTTATATTTTATCCTGGAAGATATAACTTGAAGCAGTAATCATAACCAGTCCCTGAAGATGGAGTGAAAAAACACTGAGACACAAAGAGTCATTCTACACACAGATAGCCACAGTCTGAACTGGTATATGTGATTGTAGAGTAGAACGTGTCTAATTTATACTGAAATTGTTGCTTAATAGTCCATATTAAGTCATTTTGGCATTTCAATATCAAGGCAGTAAATGTAGTAAAAATGGGTTAAAGACATGACTGTCATGACTGCAAGGTTATGGCTGTGCTCAGCCAATATACAGTGGGCGTATGCACAGGACGTATGAGAACAGAATGAGTCAGAGCTGTCTAGCTCAGCGGTTAGAAACAACTCAGCATAATGGATTTCTTTTTCACTTGTCATTATTCACAGGAAGAACTTTGCCAAGCTTTCAGGCTAAGATTCTGACCAGAAACAAAACAAAAGCATGAAACTCCTGTGCCTATGGTCGCTGCTCCATGGCCGCAGTTCAACATACTTGACTGTGATGGTCAACACCTCTCTGCAGCTCTAAAGCATTCCTGGGCTTGATTTTCCTTCCTTTCTCCATGCACAGTGTGCTGCTCATCTGCTGCCGTGAATCCCTTCCTCCCATCATGGGCTGATATAATGTGCACAGGGCAGATGTCCTTGCTGGGGTTGCAGGTGGGCTCTGTTCAGCCACTGGGAAGAGTGGGGCTAAGTGAGAAAGTTTGTGTTGGGAAACAGAATTTGAAGCAAGTACTTCTGTAACAGTTATGTTTGTACCTCTCTGAGGAAAGGTTTTACCTGATTGCAAGCTGTAAAAACAACTGTCTTTAGTCCAGTTTTGCAATGAAGGTGATTGTGATCCTATCAAGGAGGACTTTCAAAACCACTTTCGGAACTCACTTCTTAAAATTTTTATTTATGCTTATGTTTGGCCCTTTTCCAGTGCACATTTCCACCACCTTCACAAAGCATTTGCTAGTAATGATAGAGTAATCATGGCAGGAAGACTAACATGGGAATAAATGATGACAGGTTTGCGTTCAGTTTTTTCCACTCAACAGTGGTGAGACCTCTAAATTTTAGAGGTTATCTATCACCAAGGCCTGTGGAATAAACTATGATGTTGCATTATTTTAATCTCTAAATTGCCAGGATCCTTGGAATGTTGGAAGACAGAAATGAAACCTGTGCAGATGACCCTTTCTGTATCATCTGGTTCCTGAGCAGCCTAGATACTATAAGTGTACTCCTGTCTCTAGACTGTGAGTACATCAGGCTCTACCAAAGAAAAAGGAGAGACTTGATTTTTCAAAGTAACCCAAGTTTTAACTCTTAAAGCCTGGTCAACCAAGCACTAACATCACACATCTCTAAAATTATTATTCCTACTCTCCACTTACATAAAATATCTATGAGACTATTAGCTACAAGAAATAAAGAACAAAATTTTTATTTCGTGGGATTTTTTTTAAATATTGTTTAACAACAGGTGGTCTACAGTGAGCCTTGATATAAGAGTGAGGTGAAGAAAGTGAAGTGTAAGAGTGAGATGCCAGCAGGCTGAGTAGATCAGGTGTAACTCCTCCTCCTTCCCATCAGGAGCTTCTTGTTGTATTTAACCCCTATAATTTACAAACTCATCACAGTTAAAAGGGCAAATTCAAATTTCTTATTGCTATCTATGAAATCCCACCAATTCTACTGAACAAAGGAGGAATTTTAGTGGGCAAAGACATTTGACAACAACCTTTACTAAAAATTTTAAAATAAAACTAATGAACACTAGAACCACTGTTTCCTTTAAGTCACAATTAAGTAGTTTTCACTCAGGTTTTTTATTTCTCCTTTAACATTTTGAATAAATATATAATTTGTAGAAAACTATCTTACTTTTCCTTCAGGGTTTCCAGACAAGAACAGCTGTCTACCAAACATTACCTACATATTCTACTACCACATTTCAAATGCTAATAAGTACACCCAATTACCATACAGTATACCAGTTTCAGCATTTAATAACCAATTCTATGAATCTATATATTTTTTCAGCATTTCTATTGTTTGTCTTATATGCTTTATCATACCAGTGATATATATAACAAATTATAATGTTTAAGTATAGATCATACATATCCCCAGATAATTAATCACTTAAAAATAAAGGAATAAATAAATACTCATTTTTAAATTAAAGCAGTAATAATTTTAGCAACAGAACTCTTGCCTGAAGTCATTACAGAGCTGCTTAGCAGTAAAAAAGCAAATATGAAAATGAGGAACCTATCATCTGTACCTTCTCACCCTGTGAAGTAACTCAATTCCTACAGAAACATCAAAGGAAGAAAAGATTAGAAAGTTGGTACAGAAATATGAATATCTTTCTTACTATCCCTTTCTAAATGCAGCCTCATAAATATATAAACATTTTTTTGAAAACTTTAACTCAGTAATGTTACCAGTGATGTTCCCTAAGAAAACTCCAGTAAAGCAACTAGAAATTATCACAAAGCCCATGCCACATCCCCTCCCATTCCCAAACTCTGCATGTATATTAGACAATAGTCTGTTTCAGACAACAGCTAACAAACCGTAGGTCAAGAAGCAAGAAACTTCTGCAGCCACTAAAGTCGTAGTGTCAAACTTTTCTCAGCCCCAAACAATGGAGCCTTTATATTATCAATGACTAGCACTTCTGATTTAATAATCCATATTGAATCATGTAATCCTTAATTATTGCAATTATACACATTATTTTTTCCTAAAATGTCTGTGGGCAATTTGTGTCTTTCTCAGACATTATTTATTTTAAGTTACTCAGAAAACTACGCCAACAGAGTCCCTGGGCTGCAGACTGTAGCATTTAAAATTTTTGATACTGAAATGCAGAGATTGGCAGCTTTATCTAGCATGCATTCATACAGCCCATACACGAACTGGTTTTTAGAATGCAGGACTGTAACAGCCTCAGATTTTTGGTTTGATTACAGTCTCAAAAATTTCAAATTCACTTCTAACCAGTGCTAAAATAGTAATTAAAATTCACTTTTTTCAAGCTTCCTAGTTAGCAAACTCTTCACTTACAATATTTACAAAAAGCCTGCACAGCAAGAGACAGCAATATCAGTTTCGAATCCTTCTTTTTCACTTCAACAAATATTCACATTGAATGTCCTGATACATTTTTCTAAGTGTGCTAGCAGAAGTGGGATTTGTTATCCTGTTTTCTTTCACTTCTGCCTGTCTCCCTCCCAAGGGATTATTGTTAAGGTTAATAAATAAATAAATAAACATTGGAGGAAGTTGCCTCTCCTTTTCATATATGCTAACAAACAATTTTGCATTCCTTCTGCTTCCATGTCAAGAGTAACATATTCTTGGCAACAAGATGTGCAAGTCAATACAAAAAGTCCCCAGACAGCTCTGGTAATTTAGCTGGCCTGATGGCTTCTCTGCCTGTCACTCAGCAGAGGGCATTGTCTTTGACACTTAATATGAGTCGGCAGCACATTTTACTGTTACTTCCCTTTGCTCACACAATCTGTCTCTTTCTGATGTTATCAGCACTTATTCCTGAGTATATACAGGAGAAAGGTAATGGTTATGTCAGCATATATTGTTCAGTTAAAAAGTAAAGCTGGTGTCACCACTGTAAATGCTGCTTTTACTTACTTGTGCCTATTACACCTAGAGACTGCCATAGCCTGACTTTCACTCTTTGGCCATGAAATTGAAAATACATCTTCTTGAAGCCTTACCTGGTGAAAGGTACTTCCTTTTTGTCAATTTTGTCTTCTTATTTCTTTTCTTCAGAATCACATACTGTTTCCCAGTCACTTCTTCAAGACTCTTCTGTTGTTGTCAGTTAGAGGCAGGGAATGAAACCTTATGAAGTGTTGGCCTTTTTCATTGCTCTGAAACCAAAAGGAAAAGAAAGAAGATAATAGGGTGACACTCAGCAACCCAGTGTATACATTCTGCATCTTTTTCCATTTCCCTATTGATTCCACAGTCAACTTCCCCCAAATCTTCCTCCTGGCAGGATAACCTCTGCTGTTCATGCCATCATGACAACATATGTTAAAAAACCCAAGATTCTTCATCAGTGTTTTATCTCCTTCCCTACTGTGAGGAACAGGGCTTTTTTTTTCCTTCAAGAAAAAAAAAAAACTATAAAAAAGCCTAATTTTTCTGATTTTCAAAACCAACTATGAATGATCCTATCTCTTCTGCAAGACAAGCTGCAACACTTAGCTCTAATATTGTTTGAGTTCTAAACTGAAAATTTGGATTCTTGCATTTTAAGCAAACTTCTCTCAATGAACTCAAATAAAATGGAAGCTGACTTTTTGTTGCAACAGATTGTATATGGGCGGGATCCAGCATTTTAGTTGACAGAGATGAGTTGAAATAGGATTTGTCACACTAATTTACAATAAGATAAGCATCTATGATGCTTTTTTTCTTAAAAAGTGGCTACTGCTGACAAATACTTAGCTTTTGTGAGAGACAAAGCCATGTCTGCTTATTTAAGCAACAAAGATACATTCTTTTTCTTTTTCACTCCTTTTCATGCAGGAGAACACACACACAGAGGCAGTATTCTGATTCACACATCATGAACAGAAACGTAAGGAGAATTTTTTTTGTGAAATCTTCAGTGTGAGTGAAACTGGAGCTAAAAAGCAACAGCCTCACTTTCAAATTTAAAATTGAATATGAAGGGCTGGCAGATGGAATAAACTTTATAATTTTTAAGCTAAACATATTTGAACTGTGAAATTAAAAAACATGACAGACATTGAACTTCAAATATCATTTTTGCAGAGACACATCTCATAGTGGGATCATCCTTTAGTGTTTTAATGTTTGCTTTCTCCATTTAGACTGTCTTGCAGTGATTGTAAACAGCTGTAACTCACGTTAATGGCAATAAAAGCAGGCACTTCATTGACCTGCCTGAATGGTTTTGGGGGTTATCTACACAGGAAAGTTAGAGTGCAGGCTGTGAATTTACTGCACAGTAGCTGCTCTACACAGCTGGTCTCCTGTACAGCGAACATCCTAGCTACATCTTAAGTAGGATTTTGTGTCTGGTGTTTTCTCCTCTTGTAGATGCAGAGCTATCCAACTCGCTTTCGATGCTCCCTGAAAGATGCTAACTGTTCTTCAAGTTGGTCAACAGCAAAACTATTTATTAAGTCATTCAAATACTGAAAATTGTCCCACCCACCCCCCCTTCCTCCTTTACAATTTTCTGGCTTACAGCAATATAAAATATTCTACAGTATGTGAGAGCTGGATGGGAGTTAGGAAAATGTTCACCAACATTTTTGCAAAGGATGTGTTTGCAGGGGACAGAATTTGCCAGTGCTCATGAACAGTCAGTACCTCGAGGGATGGTCTTGGATCTTATCAACTGCAGGGTCAAAAATGCTTCAAACATAGTCATGTTTTGACTTCACCAATACGGATCAGTTCCACAATTGCAGACAGGTCTGTGAAGGGGATCTGACCAGTGAAGGTAAACACAGATTTCTGCTGGCTCTAACGCAGGCGTGCAGGTTTTGCTGAAGGATTTTATTGCCTGAAAAATGTCATTTTTATTTCTGTAGCTGCTCTGTTCTGATTATGTCAGTTTTTCCTGTAGAATCAAATTAAGGTCTTTGAAACCATGTACAAATAAAATTAAATTGATCACATACAACAATTTAAGTCATGAGTGTATTTGGAATCATCTTCTACCAATTTGTTAAGGACAACACACTTGTGTTTAGTACTCATGAAATAAGCTGAATTAGAACAAGAAATAAACTCTCAGAAAGAACATCCCTGTGCATTTTGATGCAGAAAACATAGAAAGCACTGAAGCAACACAACTTCTCTCATCAGCATTTGCAAATACATAGAGGCCTGTTCCATAGATATAATGTCTTCTTGCTCCACATGTCTAAAATCCGATAAAACCAAATGTAACCAAAAATACATGAGGCCATACTGTAGACAAGAACGGGAAGGAGGAACAAGAGGAAAACAGAAGAGGAGAGAGGAATCCTACTTAAATTATGTCCTGAATGTCCCAAAAATAAAAGGAGATTTTTCATTGATAATTAATAAGTGGTGCTGACCTGATTTTAATGTAGCACAACTTTTCTAAGATTATATTTGTATGGCTCTACAGGACAATTGAGGAGTTGAAAATGTGTTTGTGTATTAGGTGGGTACTTTCATTGCCAAAAACCACAGGATTAAGAGGTAAATGGCAGTTAAATTTACTCTGAAGTCCTCCTGGGATGAGGTTTAATAAGGCCAAGTGCTGGGTCCTGCATTTCAGTCACAACAACGCCAGGCAAAGCTACAGGCTTGGGGAAGAGTGGCTGGAGAGCTGCCCAGCAGAAAAAGACCTCGAAGTGTTGGTGGCCAGCCGGCTTAACATGAGCCAGCAGTGTGCCCAGGTGGCCAAGAAGGCCAACGGCATTCTGGCCTGTATCAGGAACAGTGTGGCCAGCAGGAGTAGGGAAGACATCGTGCCTCTGTACTCAGCACTGGTGGGCCTCACCTCGAGTACTGTGTTCAGTTCTGGGTCCCTNTGTTTGTGAGTGGGTGTGATGTGGCAGGGTGTTTTGTGGTTTTTTCCTTTGTTTGTTTGTTTTGTGTGGTTTTTGTTTTTGTGTTTTTTTTAAGGTTGGACTCAATGATCTCAGAGGTCCCTTCCAACCACGGTGATTCTGTGATTCTGGGAACAGGAACTCATCTGTTTTAACCATCTATCTTTCTGTCAAACAGTCTCCTACTTCTACTCTAGCTTAAGCTTTTGAAGCACAGCTGCTGATATAGAATCCTTTGTTACTTCTTTTCCTTCATCCTTAAAATACCATTACTGTTTCATACCACTCTTTAGAATAACTCACCATCATAGGGTGTTTGGCCACTAGACTCTAAACTGCCTAAAAGTAGCATATGGAAGGCTGAGTTCTTTATTTAGGAGTCTGTCGTTGCTCAAGTTTGCCATACCTGCCATTCAGATTTGTTCAGCTAATGTCCAGAATGAAAAAAAACAATGATTCATTTTATTTGGGTAGATTCTCGGTAGGATCTGCAATATCCAGTATTTGGTGTGATCTAAACAAAACAGAAGTTTCAGGCTGGTAATTCCATGGCACACACAGTTAACTGGAAGCCTACAACCTAATACTGAAATTCAAATCATCATCCTTAATGACAGAAGCTAGGGGTATGATACAAATCCGGGAAGCTCATCCTGATCCTTATGAGCAAAGTCTTTAACGTACATTCATTCCTAACCTAATTCCAACAGAGTTTATAGAAGTATATCAGGCTGAATCTGGGCCTTTTTGCTAATTTTATGCTGTTCACAATAGTGAAAGGAGAACATTAATTAGCCGGGGATGCTATATATCATTTGAAGGGCACACTTTGCACTTCTAAGTCTATGTTTAAAAATATAGACAGTCATTAGTGTCCAATCGCATCAGACTACTTTTGAGTATAGTATTTTATTGGTGGCCCATGAAAAAAGCTTCTCTTGCTGAAATTCTTCATTTGCTTGGGGTTTTTCGATCGTTTGTTTGGTTTTTTCCTTTTCTTTTTCTTTGTTCAGTATATGGAAGTGTAAGTAATGGTTTGTGAAAACAGAGAAGTTTTGTGAACTTAAGAAAAATATAAAAAATTGATTGCAACACCCATCTCTTTCTAACACAGGTACTCAGCTGCTTGGTAGTGATACTCAGCAGCCCTTCATAGCTAAAGTCAGGTCTGCGGCTATCAATGGTTACAAGCTCTTCAGAAGGGACAGGCGAGGAAGGAAGGGTGGAGTTGTTTCCCTCTACATAAAGAAATTGATAGATTGAAGAACAGCCACAAGCAGGTTGAAAGCTTAGGGGAAAGAATTAGAGTCCAAGACAACGAAGGGAATCTTGTGGCTTGTGCCTACTGCATGTTGCCTGATAATTGACCAAGCCTTCTTACTCCAGATACAGGAGGCATCTCACAGGCTCTTGTCCTGCTGGGGGACTTCAACCACTCCAACACCTGCTGGAAAAGTAACAGGGTGACCTGTAGGAAATCCAGAAGACTTTGGGAATGCATTGAAGATAACTTCTTAAGCCAGGTAATAGACAGTCCTACCAGAGGAGATGCTATACCAGGCTTGTTGGTCACCAACAAATGAGCAAGTGAGCTAAGAGGTGACATCAAGATTGGAAGCATCACGCACTGGTGGAATTTGCAGTTCTGATGGATATGGGTCAGGCAAACAGTAAAGCCAGGACCTGAATTTTAGGAAAGTAAACTTCAAGAAGTTAGTCAATAGGGCCCTCTAGGAAACTGTCCTCAGGGACAAGGGAGCAGAACAGAGCTGGCAGGTCTTTAAGGACACTTTCCACAGAGCGCCAGAGCTCTGGGTCCCCATGTGTAAGAAATCAGGAAAGGAAAGCAAGAAACCAGCAGGGATAAGTCAACAGTGGAAGCAGGGACAGGTATCCTGGGAAGAGTACAGGAATTCTGCCCAGTTGTGCAGGGATGGGGTCAGGAAGGTCAAGCCACAGCTGGAGCTGAACTTGTCAAGGGAAAAATAATAAGGGCTTCTAAAGGTATGTCAGACACAAAAGGAAGGTAAAAAAAAACGTACCCCTAATGATGAACACAAATGGCAAACTGGTAACAACAGATGAGGAGAAGGCTGAGGTACTCAATAATGTTTTCGCATCAGTCTTTACAGGCAGCCTCTCTTGCCATACCTCTTGAGTGGATGGACTGCAAGACAGGGGCTGGGGGAGTAAAGTCCCCCCCACTGTAAGAGAAAATCAGGTTCATGACCACCCGAGGAACCTGAACATATACAAGTCTATGGGACCTGATGAGATCCCAAAGTCCTGAGGGAATTAGCTGATGTAGTTGTCAAGTATCACTCTCCATGATACTTAAAAGCTATGGCAGTCAGGTGAAGTTCCCAGTGGCTGGAAAAAGGGAAACATTGCACCCATTTTTAAAATGGGTAGAAAGGAGGGCCCTGGGACAGAATTCCTTCTCTTTTGTGTTTCTATTATGTTTCAGAACAGTGTCTGGGAATATAACTGGGCTCTAGGGATGTTGGTAACATTGGACTTTTTCTGCAGCTCAGCAGCTGTATCACCCTGGATGTGATGAAAAACTGCATGGAGAACTAAGAACTTGTTCTTTCATTATATAAGGAGAATTTTTTCCCTTAGACACATATCAAAACTTATGTTTAGGATAAAAGTGAAATCATCCATATGTACATACGTCGCTTGTGATTCACTGATAAAGCATTTTTTTCCAAACCAAAATGTGTTCATACAAGGTATCAAATAATGAACCATAAAACCCAATGATAATAATAGTATTAGCCTTGTCCCACAAAGTTTCACTTGCAAGTGAACCCAAATCTTATTTGTGGGCTGTAATCTGATGATCTATTGCAGCTGGTAGAGTAGGAAGAAAGTCTCACTTTATATTTTTTTAAATATCATAGTAACATCTTCCTACAAAGTATCTCCCTGCCAAAACAGGATAGTCATGTGTTGGTGCATTTTGTTCTGTACCATCTCTGTTGTATTCCACGCTTACTTTACAATATCAAGAACTTGCTTTCACAAGAAAGGGAGATTCTTGAGGAAAGATTGAAAGAATTAGAAAGGATTTCCAGTTGTAATCAAACTGTTGCAGTAATCTTTAATTTTCTTATAAATAGGCAAATTCAGTCCAATGTTAAAAATATAGTAATTTATTTACTTGTAGAGGACCCTTGGGAATCAACTGGAATTAGAGTGCTATTTTCAAGTGCTGCATTTTCCACATCTTAAGAAACAGTTTTCTTAGAAAAAAACTCCCCCTGCAGATCTTTCTCCCCTCAGATAAATTCTATTTTATATATGCTGTCTTTAATGTTTTCTGTCATTGTATATTTTAGAGTTCTTGACTAAATTGAAATGATATTGTACAAATTTCATTTTATATGCGTAAGTATCACTACCATGTTTCAATTCAAATGGAATTGATTTGAAAGTCAAACAATAGAGCATTTCCCAGCAAACAGATAAGACTCTGCTATATGCAAGTATGTTTGCAAATGTGTCTCATAATCTTGGATTTGAGTTTTAGAAACCTGCAGTCAACCCTCCTACCTACATCTGTGAACAAACACATAAGCAACTGGAGGTCTGTTTAAACCTAGCAGATGGATGGTCCCTGCATAAACAGATTGCAGGAGAGGCAGTGTGGGATGCAGCGCCACCCCTTTCGAACTGCAAACTCGAGCAATCTGAGGAAAAGAAGCACACAATTAAGGCTCCACATCTCTTTTTTTTTTTTTTTTTTTTTTTCCTAGATGAAGGCAAATTCTCTCCCACCCCACCTCTATAAAGCCATTTTACTCGAGTGGACTGATTTGCATTCAATTCTCTTACGAGCAAATTGCTTCCTAATATTTCCTGATCTGCAGGACATGCTGAAATATCCACACTTCGTGAAAGATAACAATATTCTTAGGGCTTGTATCTATAGAGGAGAGAGATACTTCTTGGATTTGATTTCTTTACAGCTGATCATTTTCTTTGGCTTGGATACGTAGAGACAGTATTGCATTCCATTATGATTTGACTGTAGTTCTCACTTTTTGCAAAGGGTACTGTAGACTTGAGGTAGAGGCTTTTATGAGCAAACTGCAGCAGTGTCTGAACTAATTTCACTAATGAAGGCAGAGAGGCAGGTAATAATGATGCGTTCTTCCCTACTTATGCTTGTGGGTTGTTCTAGTGCTTCCTTCACTCCCTCCAGAGCTCCTCACGTACTTTTATACAAAATTTCAGGTTCTTCTAAAATCTCCCTACTGTGTATTTTTGGTCTCTTGCATCACTCAAGTTCGCCTCTCTCCTGCCAGTGGATGCTGCTCTTTCTCAGCTTCTCACAAAATCAACACATAATCTCTTTACATGACTACATAATTCACCTCATGATCTCCCTGAACTTATCCTCAAAGACCTTGATAAATTAATACTAAAGGGACAATCACCACAAATAGGACCACCAGGAATGCAGCCTTTAGATATACAACATAATATGTCATACTCGATATATTACAGACCAATACAGCCTTGTTTCTAAGGCATTATTATGCTATAATTGGTCTTTAAGAAGCCCACTTTCATTCTATATGAAATTTAATCTAAGGGGAAAAAAACACTTCTTTAAATATTTTTCCACTCTATATAGTGCATAGATGAAAAACTGAATTGACAAAAGCTGTTCAGTTTTCAGTTCTTACCCTTTTTTTTTGAATATCGAAATCTTGTTGACTTATTCTGGCAGTGATATCAAGGATAAAG
Source organism: Arenaria interpres (assembly GCA_013399435.1). Lineage (NCBI taxonomy): Eukaryota > Metazoa > Chordata > Aves > Charadriiformes > Scolopacidae > Arenaria > Arenaria interpres. The sequence continues at coordinate 78,278 of VXAK01013567.1, forward strand.
AAGGAAAAATGCAGTCTGATAATGCATCAGTTCACTCAGCACCACCATTAATACCTACGTTTGGGTCATTTGGGTATTGATAATTAAAACAAAGACAGCATGTTCTTTTTTTCTCATACTCGTAAGAGAAGGACATAAAATCCTACTACATGAAAACAATAGCATTTTTATACTTTTGTTGTACAACATAATTATGTAATTGTATTTGACAGGATAAAAGCAAAGGCAGGCTAATTCTCATACTACATGTTCATTTGTTAAATAAAATTATTATGATGTATTATGATTGGAGGTTTTTCCCTTCGTCTATATTACTATAAAGGTGGCACCAAAATTTCTTTGTGCCCAGCAAGCCCCTGTTGAATAAGAGCAAATAATTTGAGCCTTATTATATTGTGTATTTTCAATATTTAAATGTGCATGCTTGTAAAGTCCTCCCTGACCTATAAGAATTGCTACCCACATTATTATTTTTTTTTTACTTCTAGAAGAAGCTTAATGGTAGTTAGAATCGTGAAGTCAAAGGAGATAGAAATGCAGACTTGCAGTCAAGTTAAGTAGAAACATTAGTCTTTTGTTACATTTCAAGCTTTCTTACAGAAACCTTTTCATTGGGTTTGATTTGCTGGATTCCCCCTATACCTATACCTATACCTATACCTATACCTATACCTATACATATACCTATACATATACCTATACCTATTCAGAACAAATTTTCAAAAATTACATTCACCGAAAATGTACAGAAAATCTGAACGAAATAAAGAGGATGGCAAAAGACAGTAAAAACACAAGGGGAAATCTTGCACTCTTTAATAGTGTAGCATGCAAAAGAGCAAAGCAGAAGTTGAACACTAGGAAAATTGCTATTTTTTCTGCTTCTGACACAAAAAAAATTTCACAAGAGTAGTCTTCAAATTCCTCAATGTTTTCCATCATTCTTCCAGGAAAACATTTCAGAAAATACCATTACAAACTTTTTAAACCAAGTTGATCTCCTACTTTCTAAATATTAGCAGTACCTACATGTGATTTTAATGCTCATGAAATGTGCCAGACCATCAGTCTGGCAGAGTGAAGTCTCTTTATTATCCATTGATCCAGTTTAGAACTGGCAGAGAGTAGTTCTCCGCCACCACCTACCAATACTCTCACCCGGCAGAAACATTTCCGTGAGTGGGTTATTTTTGGATCGTTAACTCCCAAGGACAAGGAGTATGTCTTTATTTGTTTTCCTAGTGCAGTGTGAAGCACAGCACAGAGATTCAAACTATATGTAACAATATCAATAGGAACAATAATTAATGATATGATAAAGACATGCTTATCCTTCCTGCTTTCCTTGTTAAGATTGCCAAAAAGTTCATAGTTATTTACAGTTAATCACAGGCAGATGTTTTAATTGCAGCTATCTGTGACTTTTTATTCAGAAGGGAGGGGATTGCGTTGTCTCCTTAAGGTGAAAAGTAAACATTCTTATTTCTATCAACCACTATAAGATAAGCCATATATTTTCACCCAGTATTTTCTGAGGTGAAGAGAACTGATTTTTCCTTGTTTGTAAATGAACATTATCAAGCCAAATAGCACATGGCTGAGCTTTAAACTACTTTTAAAAAGAAATCCATTCTAAACCAAGAATTCCTAGTGTTGCAGGATGTATAGTATGCTTTGACATACTGTTCTAAAGGTTAGTTATCCTCAACATTAAAAAGTTGTACCTAATTTCCAATTTCATTTTTCCTGCTCTCAGCACATTTGTTTCCACAGAATTTGAATCTAAACAACCCCCAAGTCACTCCACATATGCAGGTTTGATATTAATAGCACTATAAACATCTTGGTTGTCAGTGCTGTAAAGTGGAATGATGGGAGGGGGGAGGGGGGAAGGAGAAAAAGAAACCTCACAGCCGAAATGTTACATTTTTGCCAGTTTTAGAAAATGAAAGAAGATGATAGGTTTTGTCTTGTGGTTTTGAAATAGTTCAATCTCAGTAAAAAAGCTCAGAATGATCTTTCTGGTCACTGTGAGAATATGACCTTGTAAGAAGTAGTTTATTAATATGTTCGGGATTTTGAGGGCTTCCTGCTGTGTCATTAGGCTCAGTAAAGGCACTGAATACATGCCAGTATGAAGTTTCACATTCTTCATTCTCTGCTCCGGAAAGACTTGTGTTGAAGCCGAAGGAAGGTTGTTTTAATGGGTAAATACTGTTAAAATGCTATAGGATTGGTCTTGATATTGGTAGTATTGTTCACGTGTCGTCCTGATCTACTCTTATAAACTTGAACAGGGTATTTAATCAAGGCTTAAGGTAATTTCTTCCTGCATGTTTCCCATGGCTGGCGTTTTAAAGTGAATGATTTTCAGGCATAGTCCAGGTTGTTTAATTGATATTACCTTTTGATCAAAATGGGGACCAGAATATGGAGAGGCAAATGGCTTAGGATGGATAGATACCTCTAGCTCTGGCACAAAACTTTTTGAACAGGCTTTCACGTATCCACTACATCAGAGATGTCATAGCTGAGAGGCCAGTTAATTTGTATTCAGCAGCAGGGACAAAAAATTCCTTGTATTTCAAGTATTCCTCAGTACTTGCTCAGCCCTCAACTCAACTGTGGGCTACAGAGGAGCCTGAGAGCCACCATGTCCTGTGGTGGTGGCCCACAGAGATGATCCCTACTGGAGCAGGGGGAAGGTGTGAGGAGGTACTGTTACGGGCTGACCACAATCACCCATTTCTCCTGTGTTGTTCAAGGCTGACAAGGCAGAGGAGTGGGGAGAGAGGTGAAGTTAAGCATGAGAGACAAGCAGGGGTGAGGGGAAGGTGGTGTTTCAGTTTTTGTATTTGTTTCTCACAATCAAAATCTATTTAATTAGCAATAAATTGATTTTTCTCAAGTCAAGTCTGATTTGCCTGTGGTAGTAATTGGTAAGTGATCTTCCCGTCTATATCTCGACACACAAGTTTTTCCATCTTTTTGTCTCCTGTTGAGGAATGGGAGTGGGAGAGTGCAGCTGGGATCAGCCTCTGGCAGCTGGCCAAGGTCAACTCACCCGTGGCTAGGTCTGGAGCACTTGCCCTTCAAGGAGAGGCTAAAGGACTGGGGCTTGTTCAGCCTGGAGAAGGGATGGCTTTGAGGACCCTCACAAGCGTTCTCCAACGCTTACAGGGAGGTCACTGAGGAGATCATAGAATCATAGAATCATCCAGGCCAGAAGGGACCTCCAAAGGTCATCTAGTCTGACCTCCCCACAGTCAGCAGGGACACCCCCAACTAGACCAGGTTGCCCAGGGCCTCATCGAGCCTCACCTTGAATATCCCCAGGGATGGGGCCTCAACCACCTCCCTGGAGCCTGAGATGAATCCAGGCTCTTTGCAGCAGTGCATCACAAGAGTTCAAGAGGCAACAGACATAAACTGAAGTATGAGGGTTTTAGTCTGGATATAAGGGAACATTTTCCCCCACAAGGAGAGCCAGGCAGAGGAATAGGTTGCCCAGAGAGGTTGCCTCCTTGGAGGTTTTTAAGCCCCAACTGAGTAAAGTCCTGAGCAACCTGGTCTGACCTCACACCTGACCTGGCTTTGAAGCAGGAGGTTGGACTAAAGACTAAGACTGTATTTTAGTTTTACAACAATGTTTCAGTAAGAAAAAACTTCCAAACCCTCCTACTTCTTTAGGACAAAGAAATGTAACAAAAGATGCATTTTTTTTCTCATCTTTGAGGCATTCTTATATTTTTGTAGGTAAAAAACAGCCTAGTGAAAGAAGGCTCAGGCAGCATCTGAGAAATTAAAAAACTCCTTGATATTTGAAAATATTTTTAACCTAAATTTTGTGGGCAGTCTTTAAATGTAGAAGAAAGCAGCTAGCCACTCTCCATAACAGAGACTTTTAAAAGTACCATTTAAAAAGCTGTATCATTTTACTACTGCTTTCACTTTTATGGAGAGGGCAATTGTCACATTGTTATCAAAAATGTTAAAAAAAATATACAGACTAGCTTTCTCAGAGAAAAAAAAAAGGCGTCTATCTTCACTTGAAACTCCTGTATCCGATGTTTGATTAGGAGGAAAACTGCTGAACATGATTTTTCATGTGATTTGGAGCTCTACAGGTGTCACTTGATGTTGGATCAATACTTGAGATTGGCAGAATTCTTTGGAAACCTGTTTTATGTAGACAATATGTAGACAAACCTGTTTTATGTAGACAGCTGCTTTCTGCTACATAAAGCAATTTGAATACATTATAGTGGAAATAGATTGCCTGAATGAATAAATATAGTTTGAAAAGATCCAGATAAAACCTTAAAATGTCTTTAATAGAAAACAGCCAAAGACTTATGTCTTTCCTTAAGAAAACTGTTAATTGGACCATGGAGGAAGGTACATAGTCTGGTATAGAAAGTTCAGTTACATTTCTAGGTTTCTTTTTCCATCAAGTGTCAAGAGTGGGGTGCTCTGCAAGGGAAGGAGAGCTTAACATGTGGCTCTTCAGATGGGCCAAGGGGAAACCCCCAGAGGATACTTCTTACAGCTTTCTCAAAGACATATTTCTGCAGTTGCTCAATCCAGGGTTACACAGCTTCACCACCTCGGGTCAGTTAAAGCCCAATAAGGAAAGGAGGGAAGAGGCAATGGGGCCTGTTAGTGCACTTGGGGTACTGACATCAGAGAAAGACCTGAAGATATAATCTGTGAGAGAGAAAAAAATAGTTGATGAGGTTCTATTTCTGCAGCTGAGGGATCAGTTCATAACTACTTTCCTTCCATACATGATGGATTGGTACCATTGACTGGTTACCTATTGATTAATTAAAGAAAGTGTTGACAAAACAAAATTTCAGCCTGGCACCAAGTTGTAATTGAAGTGCTTCTCTAGTTGTCTCTATTAAAAACTGGCAGAGCTTTATTTTAAAGGCTTAATTCAGGAGGGTTCACAGGTTATATCAGGAGCGTTGGACTGCTTATGTCAAGATTGCAAAGACACATTCACAGCGTGGCTGTTCTGCTTATGACCCCCATGGCCTCTCAGGCTAGTTAGAGCATGCCACAGCTCCCTTCTGCCCTTGGGTTCAAGACTTCTGTTCTTGGAAACCAAATCACAGCAAGAGAGAAGAGTAAATTGAGCAACAGGAAGCATACCCAAAAAAATCTTACACCAGCAGAGTTAGGACATAGCCAATGCATGCATCTGAACCCTGACACCCAGGTCAGTGGTAAAGCAGCCGTATCACACTCCGTTTCCTTTGTTTCTAAGTACTGAACTTATCTTGCCTGCTTCATTCACTTCCTACTCCTACTCCTCATTAGGTAGTACAGATGTTCATGGAAGCAGCTCAAGCGCCATTAAACCAGGAGCATTGTAAGCACAAAGCCCTCCAAGACAGAGCTTGCATAACAAAGGAAATAAATGTGACTTATGGCCAGCTGCGTCCTACCTTTGAACCAGGATTTGGGCACCTTTGTTTCAGAGACTGTTTCAGGTAACTCCATTTGCACTCCAGAAAGAGTGTTTCCCGGCCCAGAAAAAAGCTTCACATCAATCTTGAGTATCTACTATGGTAAATATGATAAACTTTTCAGTCCTGCAACAGTCAAGGGAAGGGATGGCATTTCTTGATTAGCGCTGAAATCTAACCCCTCTCTCTATGCTACTGCCAAAGTTTACGTCCTGGGACAACAGACATTTTTTCTCTTCAGGATAAAGCTGTGTTTGCTCTGAGTGATTTGAGATGGATAAATTAGAGCTGGATGAAACTCGGAACAAGACTGACACTTTGTTGCTGTACTTTTGTGTAGTAATCAACACTTCATTGTAAGGCTTCTCTCCTCTGGTTGTGAAGATTGCTGCAAATTGCCCTTCTTCTATAATGGATCAAATGAAGAAATCCATAAATACAGAAGCCTTTTCATTCCTTTGTTTGCATACCAAAAGTTAGAAACACATCATATATTCAAGATGTGAATACTACCAGTAGAAAGATTAAAAAAAAAGTAATTTAAAAGCTGATAAATAGCTCTTGGTAGCTCTTAGAAAAAATAAGTAATGCAAGAAAATCTTGGAGACTTCTTTTTATTACTTGTTGTTATGCATAATATTATATTTTCCTCTTAAGACTTGATGTGACCATAATGCTTCTGTTCATGTAAATTCTTGTAGCATTTTACATTTTATTCTGAGGTATAAAAGCACACTTCCTTCCTTTTATTGCGGAATATTGTAAAAATAGAATCTATAAATGATTCTGGCAATTGCCACGCACCAATATTGTCCATACACTGCTGGAGTGTTTCTTTCCTACCATTTCCAGCACTCCCTATAAAGTTGGGTTATTACTATATTGCTTCATCAGAAAGCAGTTCCAGCTGTGATATGTAGACCTTAAAAATTAATTCAAAGATATGTTCTTTTTTATATATATGTGTGTGTGAGAGAGAGTTTTTCCACAGTTCTCCTGCATCATTTTGCACTATTCTGAAGTTTTACAGTACTTACCCATTTGTTCCGTGTAGGCTTCAAGTCCCATAACAGTGACATCATTTAGTGATGGTTTTTGTCAGAGTTAGGTTGATAGTTGGACTAGATGATCTTAAAGGTCCCTTTCAACCCAGACAACTCTATGATTCTATAGAGCTCATTGGAGAACACATAAACGACTGGTCATCAAATTACAAAGATTATCCTCTTTGATTCTAGCTAATAAAAGTGTAATGCAAGTTAAATGTGTATATATAGAAGAATACTAATATTTGAAGAGAAGTGGTTTGTTTATACCTTTCCATTATTTACTTCTTATCCTTCCAGAATGACTAAGAAGTCTATTGACTAAATCTTGCATAGCACTGTGATGAACTGCAGAAGAGGTATTACTACATCCATTGTTTTCAGATGAGATAACTGAAGCACAGAGAGGTGAAAATGATGTTCTGAATAATTTAAGCAGTATTCACAAACCTTGCCTTGATGGTTGCATTTCAATAGTAGCCACTTTAAACTACTGTTATAAATCCTTTACCCACGTGGTGGGTTGACCCTGGCTAGATGGCAGTTGCCCGACAAAGCCACTCTATCACTCCCTTCCTCAGCTGGAAGGGGCATAGAAAATACAACAGAAGGCTTGTGGATTGAGCTGCAACACAGATATGGAAATGATAATCAGACAACTGGGACAATTATAAATACGAAATAAATAACTGTCTAGGTTTTGGGCTTTTCTGACATTAACAATGAAGGTCCAAATATTTGATATCGGTGTTAAGGTCTGCGCTGCCTTGGCTAACACAGTACTAAATCAGTGCTTGTGAAAGTTTAATTTTTCATGTAAGTGATGAGAAATTATTTTAATAGAAGAGGTGTTTATACAACTCATTGCACAGTTTTGGACAGTAGCAGTAAAGTAGTAAGGTTTTGTTAAAAGAACTTTTACAAAAGCAAACAAGAAAAAAAGTACAACAACTTGAAACAGGAAGGCAGAAAAAATTACTAATTCCTTTTGTCTCGTATCTAGAGCAAAGCAGAAGGTTGTATCCATCCCATATGATATTATTGGACTAAAAGATTTGCTACCTGTAACATTAGGCTAAAATTAAAGATTTTCCAGATAAACAAGATTTAATTAACTCACACCCAGGTTTTAATGGAATTAGCTTAAGACCTAACTAGAAATTGGTTTTATTTCAGATTTCACTCTGAAAAAGGCTGAGAATATCTGAGAATAATCCCAGTTCCCATGGAAAAAAGTGTGTGGTGCATCTCTCAGCTGAAGAGCTAGCAACATACGTCAAATTAAGCGCAGTGTGTTCAGTGTGGAAAAAGCAGGGCAGAAAAAGAGTGTAGCTTGAGCAACAGTGCTGAGTTGCTGTCTAAATTATGGTGAGAAGGGACAAAAATGCTACTTTCTAAGAAAATTCTGTTGTCCTCACTACAACCAGGAAACTCCTGGTACCAGGTCCCCTTGTATCATACTTGACAGTAGAACTTGCATGTGTAATAGCACAATGCCAAATGCTAACATACTCAAATCAACAACAGAAATGGAAGATTTCCTTGCAGTTGTTTGCAAACATAACTGAAAACAGAAGGCCATTTTCATAAACATGGGTAAAGATTTTTTCCTTATCTCAACTCCTGACTTCTACTGGCTGGGTAAACAAACAGAGCATATACAAGGAATATTTCTTCAACAGGACTCTGGACACTGGTAACCTTCCCAGCCATCAAGAGCTGGAGTACTCTTTCCATCTCAGTAGATCCAAACTGAGTGCCCACGGTTTTATACTTATTTTGGAAATACATATTATCTACTTTAGATGTCATATCAGATTATATATGACACATTTCCAGTATTTTTCCTTCTTCGTTCTGCTACAAAACCACGTTTTCAAAAAAGTGAGATCTGAGAAAAGTAAATCCTTCAGGATAGAAGCCTTTAGTATATATAGCTGATATGATAATCAGGAAGTTGCTACCAAAAATCCTTGCCTTATTCGAATGGGTGAAATTATTTTTTCTCCTGGGGAGAGATCTGGTGATGACCTTATCACCACAGACCCAGCTTCCTTTCTGTTTATCAGGGATCTTTCCCATATTTACCTGTTTCCCCCTTTTTAAATGTATTTCACTTGCAAATTTGTAATCAGTGTCTGATTGTCAAATGCTCTTACAATGCCAGTTATGTCCTACCTGCATTTCTATTGCCTCCCAACGGTAATGACGAAGGATTACATATGATATATGCAAATTCTTTTGAATGTTATTGAGGGAGTGACCAAAATATAAAGGTGTCAATGTTTCTGTGAGACAAGATGGTAGGGTGAGAAAGAAGGAGAAAATTATATAGTTACGAAGCGCAATCTTAAAGATGTTAAGTCATTCCTATCAGAATATGGAAGATGTGTTTATACAGTCTCTAGTGTATCAAAATGTGGTGTTACAGGAGAATCTGATACAAGTTTTTTAAAAAGAAGCATCCTTTGAGCCCATCCCTTTTTTTCCAGTGTTTTGGAACAGCAGGAGTACTACCAGGCTCCCAAATCACATTCATCCAAAAATAGTTTCTCTCTCTCTGCTTCTCCTGTTGATGATTAATTAGGAGCAGTTTCCCCAAGTAAGGAATATACGTGCAGGAAATGGAGCCTGAACAAGGTCTATACAGGCAGCCGAGCCAGAAACAGAGAGGTGATGTGAACCCTCAAAGACTTCCTCCTGTCTTGGCCAAAAAGTGATATTACTGATGTAAAGGCCATCACAACTGCTGACTGTGTCAGCAAAACTGTAAGCTACTCATCAGGTTAGCTGATGCTACAGAAAGGAACGACTCAAGCAATTAGATTCTATTATCCATTAAATTAATTTATTGGGTGGCAATCTACCACTCAGATGCCGTGTTACCGTGCCAGACTCTAGCTGTTGGGATGATAACAGAAGACAGCTTGCTGAATCCTCCTGTATTTCAGGTCCTCTGGCAATTTAGAGATCAGAGCATCAAGTGGAGGCTGAATGTGGCTTGGAGCCAACAGATAATTTATGAAGCAAGTGTGTAATAGCAGAACCTCATCAAGAATGTAGAGAGCTAGTGCCTATGGTCCTATTTTCTTTTTATGTTATTAGAATGCGTGAAATGTGTTAAGCTTACAGTTCTGGAGAACAGGACTCTTTGGGCTGATTTTCTAATAAATGAAGTTCCAATAGCAGCAAAATAAGCTTCTCTTTTCTGCTTTGTAGTATGTTTCAGCACCAGCTCTTGTTCAAATGTTTATTGTTGAAAAAAATCAAAGGAAAATTGCTTTCTCTCTTAAATTGAACATTTCACAGAACATTTTTACTTGGGTAAAGATATTCATTTTTCTCCAGATCAAGCAGCGTACAGAACTATTTTTCTTGTTGATTTTCTTTAAAAAGCATAGAAAATGTTGAAAACAATTAAAGCCCTTGAAATTTATTGAAAAGATTAGGATCTATTTCTCAATGTTTTATGAATGTCTATTCTAAAAAAAAGACAACTCCTGGCAAGCAACACCACTTTTAGTTTAGTCACTGTAATGAAAGAAATAGCCTACAAGAAACAAAAAGTAAAGCAAAATAAATAAAATATGTTCAAACAGTTGAAAATAAATTTATTCTTTTACAGAGAAATTCACATGTATGATGGGATTTTAGATAAGATACACCAGATCTGGGGTTGTTTATGCTATTGCCTGTACTATAATATCAATGCATTTTTCTTTTAAATATATGAATAAAAGTAACATTGTAATAATTAATAGTTCTGTAGAGATTTATCAGATGTAAATTATACAATGTTTATATTAATCTTTTAAAAATTGTATTAGTAACTTAAATATTGCTAGCTACATAAAAATTAATAGCACAAGTAATAGCATTGACAGCTACCTAAAAGTAGGTCAACTGTAGTTCATTAATAAGTTTGTGTATATTCCATTTTATTTTTGTTATATATTTTGAAAATGTCTGTTAATGCAGAGCTTAAAAGACCTAGTGCACGTCATTAGTTGTTACAGGTCTATACAGCTTTACAAGGGGATGGTCTGTAGTGCTAAAAGTGTAACAATGCTGCAAAGGATCTAAACATCTGAGTATCTCATAAAAAAATGCAAGGAAGAGACAGGGATGCCTGGTTTTTACCATATTCTCTTGAGACAAAGATACCAAAACAACTTTCCTCTATGCAGCCTTATTTCAGCACCTGACTCCTCTGAAACTGAAAAAATGGAAAGGCAGCTCTGTAGAGAGGTATAGAGAAATATAATCACACAAAATCTATGAGAAGTTACACAAAAAGGTGCACAGGTTAGTATAGGAAATGTTCATTTTTGCTTAGAATTGCCAGTATTACAATCTCTGTTCTCTTTTCATGTTGTAATTTTTTGTCCCCTTGGTAATAACTTTTGTAAGACAACAGTCTCTTTCCCAGGAAGATTCCAATTTAATTAAACAATAGAATCTGTTTAAACGTTAGTTTAGGTTTTTACAACACAAAGCAGACACAGTGACATCGGCAAACTGTGTTAGTTATTGGAAGTAATTTCTGTGGGTGAGATATCCAAACACTACAGAGAAAGAAATAGGTAGTGGAGAAGAACTGTTGAATGGAAGTGGGTCTGATGAGACTAGAAAAAGATGAGGGAAGGAGAATTGGGTGAAAGAGAGGGGAAAATATTGAAAAAAAACCCAGTTTGGCTCTGGGAAGAAAAAGACTCATAAAAATTCTGAGAAGTTTTCTGAAAATCCAGGCATCCTTGATTTGACTGCTCTTTTGTTCTGTGTTTCTCTGTTGTCTGAGACCTAGAAAGAGGATACAGTAGTTACTCTTTGGAGGGGTACATAGGTATCAGGTCAGTAGAGTGAAGATGTAGAAGAATGAATTCTATACTCAGCATGTTCAATTTTGAGCAAAATGAGATTTTCAGAGGCTTGTAACTTTGCCATATTTAAACAGATTTTTGCATACAACCATTCTCTCAAACAGATTTAAATTTTCACTTGGAAGTATAGTAACTGAAACAGCTATTTAAAATAATGATTGAACATGGAAAAACAATTTATTTCCCTCACTACTCTTATAAAATATAATTTTATTGATTTTTAAGGGTATATTTAGTGTGCGACAGATATTCCCCAATAACTATCATGGCTAAAACTTTGGCGATATGTTTGTGGCGACTTTTTTGTTTTAATAATGGAAAATGTAAGGTACATCATGCTATATGCAGTGCTACAGCTACCAGCCATAATTACATGAGTACACAAACAGACACTTCACTTTCTTCAGAAATTTCTAACGATTAAACTCTATAAATTCTGAACTAAAAAGAAATTAAAAAAAACCCCTAGGTCTGATCTGCCTGGCTTAAAACCTCTACTTTTAAAAATGAGGCCTGCTGTGTGATTGAAATTCTTCTTGGAGTATGGATTCAGAAAAAAAGCCTCCGAGCCACTATATTTTCAGTTAGGCCTCACTGCTTCCTTTTTTTCAAATAGGCCATGAGAGATGCATTGACCTTAGATGAACAGATTTAGAGAAATTACATCAAAATGAAAACACCAATACTAAGACTCTCAAAGTTCATTTTATTCTATAATAAAATGTAAGATATAGAACTGTCTAAATGTCTTACAAATCCTTTATTGTAGCATTTTTCTGAGTTATTTTAATCAGATAAATGTGGGGCATTATAGTTAATATCTATGTTTAGGATACTTGAGGTATTAATTTAGGATTATAAGAGGGTGGGTTTTTTTGGTTCTGCACTCTGGAAAGACTGATAAGCAACAAGAGAGTCCTCTGCTAATAATCTTTTTTCTATCGCACACGTAAAAAAAGATTGAGCTAATCCTGTGATGGGATCTGCAACAATCAGTTGAAGCAAGGCATAAGGAATTGTAGGTTGGAATCAAACTGGGATCCAGGTTATTTAGGTATAGAATTTTCATAAGCATCCTAAGGACAAATTTGTTAAAATAACTCAACAGCGTGTGTTCTTCACCTTTACAGAGGACCCTGAATAATTTACCAAGTCACCTAGAGTGAAATAGAGAAGATGTACTGCCCCTGTGGATGTTAGAATATACATTTGTGGACACAATTTTTTGTTATTAGTAATAATTACTCTAATTAGTTTCCACATCACAAAACTTTGAGTTTCAAGATGTATTATTCTTTCTTTCATCCATTAGATAAAGGTAAGGGAACACAATGAAACATAGGAAATAAACTAATGGCAGAAAAACAGGGACAGTTCAATCATGCAAAATAAAAACCCGAGGTTTTCAAATGTTTGAATGCCTATTTCAACAATACAGAATAATTCCAGAATCCCTTCACTTACACATACCTTTTTATCTTTGATGGGAAACAGTTAACTGCTTTTGGTTTTGAGTCAATTTAGCTGATGTTGCATTATCTAGTTTTACACTGCAATTATGCTGAAATCACCAAAGAAAAATATTCTTGTCAATCAAGTCGGGTGAGTTTTTTTCTCAGCATTTTAACCATTATCATCCTTATTGACTTGTTTATGGCTTCTTAACGAGCTCCTTTGTTAGTTCCTCTAATCATCAAGTTGCACCATAAGAGGCTAGGAACTCAAACCTAATTTCTCTTTTCTGCTTTCATGCTAGTATTACTTCACTGATGTTATTTGAACACATCTTCATTTCTACCTTTTTAATAGGATAATCAAATAAATGTGTTAGTTATTTATCTTTTTCCTTATCAGTGCTAAGAAGACCCTACATTAAACTCTTTCTAACCTCTCCTGAGCGGGATTTTATTCCTTACTGTCACTTTATGAATCAGATTAGATTCCCCTGTTTGTGTTCTTAGAAAGGCAGCATCGTCCTAATTGTGTGTTTCTGGACTGAACTCCATTACGATGCCTTCAGCAAGGTCTAGATGAACTGCATTAACTTTATCAGATTCCTTCACCAGGCTAGTAACTTCATCAGAGCTTTGTCATTGCTTTAACATGATCTGTTCTTTAGGAAACTCTTTTGCTTATCACACATAATGTACTTAGTTAAGTGCTTACTTATTGATTCCTTTACCATGGATGCTAGTAACTAATATAGTAGTAATAACCTCCCATTGTTTTTATACTGCAGCAGAAAATTTATTTTATCAATCACTANACTAGTAACTAATATAGTAGTAATGACCTCCCATTGAAAATTTATTTTATCAATCACTAATCAACACAGAGGGTTTCAGAGGTGATTCCAGGAGAAATAACCACATTAAAAGCTTGATATAATATTTTTCTGTGGTTTCATCATTGTTTTTATGATTGTGTTGGATTGTTATATTATTGCTGTAATTATACTACATAGTTGCACTAAATTTTGTCCCAACAAAATGAGTCAGCTATCTGTTTATCCATGAAATAGAAAGTAGGTGACATGTCTTCACAAGTTCTGCAAGACCCAGTCCGGGCATGAGAAAGCAGTTGGGGGTTCGGTCTGTATATGAGATGGGACCTGCTGGTAAAACAGCCACTGGTTCTCCTTTCAGGTCAAACCTCTGACACAGGCTGCCAGATGAGAGCTGCATGGATATGAGCAACGATTTTACACCTGGCTGAGTGTCTTTTGCCTATCAGTTATATATTTTAATGAGTTATAAATCAGTCATATTTAGTTACCAAAAGGAATTTCTCTATATGACCTGATATCTTATAGGTTGTTTCTCATATAGGCTTTGTAAAATTCATTAGTACAGTTTATTTAATTCTTTAAGTAGCAGCTGTAAGATTAGAGGTGTGTAAAACCAGAGATAATTGTGGCTACAGGAAATTCATAGTTAGAGGATGCCATTTTCTAAGCAGCAAAATATCTCTCAAGAGGGGCTGAGTCGCTTCAATTGCTCCTTCATCTACCATAAAGATATAGAGGATACTCGACAATGAACATTTGGGGAAAATTTTGGGTAAATTTGGAAAAAGGCAGGATGCAAGAAGCAACATTGTTCTAATATAACCCTTCCCATTACTTAAATCTCTTGCTTGTTAAAATAATTAAAAGTCCGTATGTCACATCAGAGTAGGTATAAATTAAACAAACATGTCTCCACTGATGTTTGCTTCCTTTTACCCAAGGAACAGGGATGGGACATCTGAATCTCTCAAAGAGCAACAGAAACCAGGATTTCTCAGTTGTGGAGGGCAAAGAATAGGAAAAATAGTAGAAGAACATTATCACCAAATAGGTCTTGCTTTGACATTTCATATGAGAATAAGCTTACTGAAAGTGGAAACTAACTGAAAATGTTTATAAAAATATAGAAAAAAAACCAGAACTGGAGAACAAAATCAGAAAGATGCAAGAAATTACATGTATTACATTTATTTGGCCCCTTACCACAAAAAAGACATGGAGGTGCTGGAGCGGGTCTGAGGAAGGGTGACGGAGCTGGTGAGGGGTCTGGAGTGGTCTTATGAGGAGACGTTGAAGAAGATGGGGTTGTTCATGCTGGAGAAAAGGAGGCTGAGGGGAGACCTTATGACTCTCTACAACCACCTGAAAGGAGTTTGTAGAAAGGTGGGTGTCAGTCTCTTCTCCCAAGTCACAGGTGACAGGACAAGAGGAAATGACCTCAAGTTGCGCCAGGGGAGGTTCAGATTTGATATTAGGAAAAATTTTTACACTGAAAGGGTTATTAAGCATTGGAATGGGCTGCCCAGGGAAGTGGTTGAGGCACCATCCCTGGAGGTGTTTAAAAGACGGGTTGACATAGTGCTTAGTGACATGGTTTAGTGATGGTTTTTTTCAGAGTTAAGTTGCTGGTTGGACTAGATGACCTTAAAGGTGCCTTCCAACCTAGACAATTTTATGATTCCATGTAAGAGTAAAAGGAAGAGCAAGGGAGGTACAGACTCACTATTCAACAAAGAAGACCAAAAGCTGAAGTGCTTTGTGCCATCTCACTAAAAAGGTGAACTGCAGTTAGATAGCCAACATAATCAACACAAGCCATAGGCTACCACAGGGGCATAATATAGCTAAACAGGAACTTTAAAACAGGTTTTAAGAGAGATAGATGAAAGAGGAACTTTACCTTAGCTAATATGCTTAAAGAACTGGCAAAGAGATTTCCAAGATAATCACAATTGCCTTTGAGAAGTCAAGGAGGACAGGTGAGGTCCTTGAAAACTCTCAAATGGCAAATATAGAAGCATATTACTGCATATTAAACAATATGGTTGTCCAAACTGGGTCATTAGTTTCCCAGTTGCCACATATAGGCACAGGATAGGGACATTGTTTCCCAGTCAGATATGGAGACTAATCTTAGGCTTCCTTAAGCGCTATTCTGTTTTGTGTTGTGGGGCTTCTTTCACTTCTCCATTGATTGTATTTAATTCTGGCATCTAAGTGAGATGTCTAAAATTCTGTGAGGTGTGGTTTGAGTATCTGTCATAGCACCTGCCTTTCAAAGAGGAAAGAAGAGAAAGAAAGACAACAGTAGATCTGTCAATTTAGTTTGAATTCTTCAAAAAAACTTCAGAACAAAAAATCAAACTATTTGTAAACATCAAGATTGAAGAATAAGTGAGGAATAGCCACTTTACTTGTCAAAGCCAAATCATTCCAAGTCAGTGTAATTTCTTTCTGTGACAGGGTGAGGAGTCTTGTAGGTGGAAAAGAGAGAGTAGATGTCATACATCTTTACTTCAGCAAAGCTTTTGACAATATCTCATATCCTCATAGATGTGCTAGGGAAACATGAAAGAAATTACTAAGGTAAATGCAATACCATCTATAAAGCATATTGAGGTATTAATTATCAGTGTTTCACCCTCAAACTGAAAGTATGTGTCAAGGTGAAGTCTGCCAGATCCAGTAAATTTAGATATTTTTATGAAAAACTTTTGCAGGATAGTTCTATTAATTTTCAGTTGACCAAACCAGGAGGGGCTTGATCCTTTTTGGAAGGGTCAACGATATAATTAAGTTTAATTATATGACGCCAAGTTGAACATCCTTTATCACTCAAATCAGTAACTGCTTGCAATTCAATAGTCACTATGGGAGGACAGAATCCCCTCTGTTCTGGGAATTCTGAGCTATATTACTAAAAGGAGAGTAAAGTCTCTCAGTCCAGATGGAAATAAATGGAATTAAGCCAGTTCATCTAATAACTTATATTTCTGTGAACAGCTCTCTTCTTCACTGTAGTGGGACGATCTTGCAGATAATAATGTGTTTATTTCACATGCAAAAGACTTGGATGCTAGAAAAATGGGATTCACTGAAAAAATGTATTGGTTTTTGCTTGTGAGTAAAAGCTAGAAATGGTCTTCTTGAAACTAATAAAATGGACACTTCTCTGCTATATCTGTCAGTAAATCATTCAACCTTTTTCTCCTTCTTGCTTCTTATACATACCACAAAAGGACTCTTAAAATCCAGGGTAGAGTCTCACACAGTCACACAAGCACCAAATACAAAGATCTATTGCACAAAAAAGCAGCAATATACATTACTTTGGGAAACTCTTTGCAAGCTCAACTGTCAAACTCACCGAGCACAAATTGAAATGTGTCAAAAACATCAAGCAGTTGATTAAGTGCATGTCTACACTATCTCACTGCTCTATATTCATCATGACAATGACAGAAGGTCATTTGCTTATCACACTAACCTCCATTAAAAGAATAAAAGATATATGTTGTCCAAGGTACTGTAGGTGACTTCTGTGAATTACTGAAAACCATAAATTCTGTTTGTTAGAATGGGTAAGGTCAGTTGGCTTGTGATATGTGGAGACTGTTTAATCACTGTATTTCTGAATTTTATATTAATATATATTAACTCAATGTTCATTATTCTTGATAACACTCTTAAAACTTTTTTATTTAGTTCTGACTTTTATAAATTAAATAATTATAAACTATATTTACCAATATGTACTTATTAGTACTGGAGTTGTTCTGGACAGTATTTCCTCATGTCCTGCTTCAGCATTATTATCTACAATTTGAGGGAGAAATTTCTGTGACATTTGAGAAGTAGACCCTAAAAGCAGATCTTTATGTGTGAGATGGGCACCCAAGTTCAGAGAAGGATATATAAGTCTCTAAGTAATCTGCTGTGGGAAGCTGATAAGAAAAGACAAACATCTTGTTCTCAACACAACTGATAATGTTTCTAAACAGGTAAACAGATTACAATGAAAACAGGGAAACAATCTTCCTTTAGGATTCCTGTTCTCTATAATAGTTGCCAAAAAGTACCTTTTAAGGAATAAGAAACAGAACCAGGAACACAGCATAAAAGAAAGAAAACCATTTCTGAATGTGAATGTGAGTCATATCACCTACAGACATTTTCTATAGGTCTTCAGTCCAACCACCTCCATCTTCTTACCGACTCATGATCATTTTCATGGTTTAGCCAATTTGAAACTGAAGTATCAAGAAGAGTCCTGTGCTTGCAACTTTGAGACAGAGAAGATTTCCCACAGATCACACAGACTGTGAAGATCATCAAAGGGCTGGTGGTCTTTGTGTCCATGGGAATATTGCAGGGTAGACAAGGAAGCATACCGCAGTGGCAAATAAATGCAGATGAGAGGACTTGTAGGTGACTTTTGAGTTGAGTGCTGAGTGTAGAGGACAGAGTACTGGGTCTGCTGTATCCGTTGAAGTATAGGCATAAGGTGCTGGGTGAAGGGAGCCATAAATGAGGATCATCTAAATGGAGGAATTAAGATAAACTATATTTTCTTCCTCTTTCTTTCATCTTTTCCTTTCTTTGTATGTGAATTCATTTCCCATTCTAGTTTCAATGTTTCTTCCTCAATTATTAGTTTGTGTTGTTTCCTTCCTTTTCCCTTTCCCCTTTCCCTCTTCTGGTGGATGCTTTCACATTACTATGTCTGAGTATCTTATTTTGTGTATTCTTCTTCTGCCAAAGTATCCCCTCTCCCATTTTCCATCATATTTACCCTCAAAACTAATTTTCACAGGTATAGTCTAAAAGTCATTGCATTTTTACACCCTTTTCCTGTAAGATTTACTGCTGAATTTCAGCTGCACATGCCATCTACACATATCTTGATGTAATGAAAAGAATTACTTCTAATTACCAATTGTTAAGTATAGGAATACAGATTTGTTATCACTTGAACCACAGATGAAGGGTATCATGCCTCTTCCATTTTAATTCTGCAAAATGAAAGGTACAAACCATGCTATAAAAAAAACTGGCTTTGCAGCTTTGGGGTTTTTTTCTATCATTTTATCTCTGGGGTTTTTTTTGTTTTTTTTTTTCCTTTCACCACAATAAAACACGTAAATAAAGAGAAAAGAAATACCTGACTGGACTTCCAAATTATACAAAGATATATCATTCAGGTATTACAAAAGCAACCAATTTTTAAATTATTTAAACCTATTTAAACTTCACAGAGAATGGAGGATAGCTTTGTCTCTAATGTTGACCATCTATACATCTTTCAAAATTCAAAAAATCACAGTAGGAAGAAAGAAGCATGCAAACATGCATGTGCCCTCATCGGCAGATAGTGTACTTTCCTGAGGAAATCAGAATAAATGATATCTGAATCAAAGGTTTCCAGTCTTCTCTGTTCAGACTCTTTTTAGTATGGTTGAGAGACATAATACTGATATGATCCCCGTATAGCATAATCCATGTTTAAATTTCAAACCATAGACTTTTGTTGTAATGCAGTCATCTTCTGTTCTATGAAAGTAATAACTCCTCATACACAATGATTTTAATAACTAAAACGAGTTAATGCAAACAAATCTTAGTAACAAAAATGAGTCTCAGAACTGCATACCTCCTTGACTAACTAGCATTGGAAAGAAATTAAATATATTTTAGCTTGTTTTTTTCAGTAGGTCAATCACTATCTTTCTTTTTTGATATATTCTGACAACTTAAATTCCACCGAAGACCTTCTATATATAATTTTCTATTGGATAACTCTATATGCAACAACTTTTAGGCCTTTAGAAATGCTTTTAGGTATCTAGAATAACCTGACTTTGTAGAGCAGACACAAAACTTAAGGAGACTTCAGTCATTCTGTACATACCTGCAGGTACTGAAGGCTTCCGCCTCTCCTTCACTTGAAGTCTCCATGGACCATACTAGCAAAACCATTTCCACATACAATTCTTTCTGAGATTAATAATTCCCTTTTTTGAGGGAGAATAGTCACAGCTGGTTGAGGAAGATTCTTTCCCAAACATGTTTATGAAGGTGGACAATTTACATGTCAAAGGTATAGTCCTTTTATTTTTATAAACCTCTTTTTAAAGTCTGTTTTTCCCCTTACAAAACACATCAATTTAATAGATTCTATTTTAATTTTCGTTAAACCTCTTAAATTTTAATAAAGAATGCTCTTAAAAATAATGCTTTGCCGAGAAGATTACTTTTGTGGTTTATAACTCACAATCAGAAGATTTTTTTAACTGGATTTATATCTAGTAGAGTATTATGTATAAAGATGTGAAGACAGATGTGTATGGAAGACATAGAACTATGTATGTCAAATGTATTTTATTTCTACAGAATTTTGGGGTAATATTGGTACTACAGAGCTATATTAGAAGAAAATAAATTAGCAGATCTCTGCAGAAAGTTGAAACAATATAAAGGCATCCACCATGACAATGTCTCAGTTATAGAAGCTGTCAATAAAAAGATTGCCATTAATAGTTATGGTACTGCACTACACTACAACATAATTTCACTTACTGGGAGCAAAACCTATAGAAATTTAAAGGGAATTATTTTCACTAAGTTCTATTTTACAGTAAGGAATCATCTCCAAAATTTCTGAAATGATACCAAAATGAAACCTATTGTAATTGAAAATGTTGTAGGAAAAGCAGGTAAAAAAACTTCAGTGATATAGTTCAAAATCGCCAGTTTTCATACCAAAAGGGAAATGTTCTGGTTTCCTAAAATTCATCCAGTGTAGATTTTGAAAATCTGTGCATGCAGGCAATAAAAACAGTTATCATTTTGAATGCAGAATTAGATATTGCTTAAAAATACAGAGTAGGAGTAACAGAACCCCAAGAAGCAGAATCATTTCCTGCATGTGTGGGATTAACAGCTGAAATAATCTGAGGAAATATGAGCCAAAATAAAGAATGCTATACATTGCTAGCAATATATGTGCTATTATTGAGGACATAGCCTGCACTTCCTCTACTCTAAAAAGTTTTTAATTTAATATACTGTTT